>VMDR010011202.1:0-29023 GCA_007922815.1 Macrotus californicus | reverse complement strand
GTAACTTTTGTCGGTGGTGGTAGAATTGTATCCCGTGAGTCTTAACTGTTTTATCAATTGATTATTTACTGATGTGTTTATCAATAATTTGCCCTGATTCTTTGGCAATGGTCTCATCCTTTTCCAAACATGGAGATGACCGGTGTCATCTTCCCGAACAAATGTCTCTGAAGCCTTTGATCTGCTCCAGGTTGCTCGTTATCCCTGATGTCCCCTCGCTACCAACCTGGGCACCTCCTTGACCTCATGCTTATGTCTGGTTTCCATTCAAAAAATCCAATGTCTTTCCTGAATTAATATTTAATTACTGCCCCCTTCTTCTTATTTAAATAGAAGTTTGACTGAAGGGATGTTTATTCTAATGATACTTTTGCATCCTGCGAAACCCCAATTGAAGGTAGAACCTGCGCCTCATGGTTTGTAAGTCTTGTAAACGAGGAAACATGTAATATATTCATTATTTCCATAGTGATCTGGAAAACCACTCTTTCTCAAGATAAACTCATATTCTTGTATGTCATTAGATGACAATTATTATTAAATGCAATAGTTCTATTTTTGCTTTATTTACCACTGAAATAAAAGTAGAATTCCAGTTCACCTCTGGTAGCCAGTTCATTTTAGATGTAGGGCAACATTAATTTCTCTGCCTCAGTATATTTCTCTGAATGCTTGATGATCCTACTTTTATCTTTAATTATTTAAATGTTCTCATTTTTATAACAGGCAGAATATAAAATTTAAATAAAAAGATATGTGCCAAAAGATGAGTTCAATACCAGAAGAGAGCAGGGATTATGTTTATTTAACCCAGTTTCCTTTTATCTTGCCAACAATGAGTGTTTTTTATTTGGAGATTTATAAACATTTTAATGAGGTGATCTTTATTCGTGATGGAAAGAATTGACCAAAATGTAATGTTAAATGCTCCTCAATAGCAACACAAAAGCTCAATTATCCTTTCCCTATCTATATCCTAAACAACATAAAACAAAGTCTCTTAATAATACAAAACAACCGACATGAATATGAACTTGACCAAAGGCAGAATTCACTCTGTTCAAATTCACAAAGCCTGTGTATAAGGTCAGAACATGACAAGACTATGCACTATGGAAATCTTCTCGGTACTTCACCAGGTTCGAATGTGAAATGGTTAATTGCTTAGGTGTAGAAGAACTTGTCATCAACTTTAACCAGATAATAATTTTGGAGGTCCAATATTCTTAAAATTTTAGGCACATCTGACTACACATGCTGACATATTTCACTGCCTACTGTGTGTCTGCTGTCACTCATTCCTGTTTTTTTCTGATTGGGACTTGCTTTTGGGGGCGTGAACCACAGGGACCATAGCCGACGAGGGATGAGGGACGTACTCAGGTTCAGCAGCAGGTGGCCATAGAGAAGTATTAATAGGATATTAATAGGATTAATATTAATAGTATTAATAGGATAGTGCAGCTACAGGGAGACCCCCAAAGCACCTCAGGGAAACAGAACTATTTCCACTGGCTTCCACACCACCCATTTAAATGTCAGACTGTAGATTTTAACCAGAAAATGAAAAGCTTCCTTACTGAATGCTCCCTAAAAATGTTCTGTCTGTACAAGGATTCATTGATTGCGTCATAAATTGGTTTAACAATTGCATGGACTATTAAAGTGCATATAACTGACTGGAGCCTCAGAGCTGAGGTAATTCTTTTTATAAAACCAAAGAAGAAAAGAATGATAACTGAATTTTCAAGTAATTTTGAGGAAAATATGTTAAGAATATAGACCATGATTTATATTAAACAATTTTACAGCTATCAATAGGGTAGTGCATTTATTCAAAATTTTTGTTTTATTATAGAGTCTAGTTTGAAATGTGGTGGTTTACTAAGTGTGTATAAACTATTTAGAACCACATAATGTGATCAGATCGGAATATTGATAGGTTTGAGTCTGCACACAACCTCAGAAAATCTACCTGCATCACTGGTCTCTCTGGAGTTTGCTTTCAAAGTCACTGAACATCCCTCCGGGAAGGGCTGGCGCTGCTACCAGAGGTTTTCCTTGGCTTCAGGGTAGTGTTCCACCAAAACATTGAGGAATGCTTGTTGCATGGCTTACCAACTTAGCTTGGTTTTGCTTCCTTCCAAATGCTAACAATGGACGGGGGGAGTCTCTAAGAAAGCTGGAGAACTTTTCTTACACATCGGAAGTTCGCTCACAATTAATTTGCTCCCCAACAGTCTCCTCGCAACGAAAAATCCTAGATCTGCACAAGACCCTCGGGGCCTCAAATTCACAAACTCTAGAAGAGGCTCTCAGCCAACAATGTTTTGAGAAATGCTGGCGTAGTTTACTAAACAGATAGCTGAGGAAGTTTGGCATGTGCAAACTCCCTCCATCTGCTCCGACAGCACTCTCTTTGTTTCTGACATGCGTCAGAAATCAACATCCAAGACTGGGAATGGCTGCCTCCCAGCGGGTTAAAGGCAAACACTGAATAGCGTGTCATTCCAAACCTCAGATGTCGTCAGTTTCTGCGACTCGGTCCTGTAGATGCCGATGGGTACGTCTCCGCTGGAAGAGCACAGCTTCTGATACAGACGGGCGTACGTTCTGATCCAGAGGTCGTCCTCGGTGATTTTTATCTAGAATACACAGGGATTGTTTACGTCTCCACTTCTTAAGAAATAAAAACCCAGCAGTTATTTTTCACTTCTTAAAGGTAGAAATTGTTGGTATTTCGAAATCTGGACATGCCATTTCCTAAGTGCCTATCCAGGTAGTGAACTTACTTAATGCACCCCATCTCAGCCTTATCCCTGGGGTTCTCCCCAACCTAAGGAAGCACCTGCTCAACTGGTGGCAGTCTGACTTGGATTAGTTCAGTGTCAGGAGACAGTGGTCACTGCTGAGTGACTGGGAGTTGCTGGAAAACCCATGAAGACTTTTTAAATGTTGTGATAACTAGAGACTACTCCTGGAGTCTGCTGGACAGGGTCTGCTGATGCTAAACACCTTCAAGTATGAAGGACACTCCAGACAAAAGAGAATTGCCCCTCAGAGGGAAAACAACACTCATACTGGAAAAGGTATCAGCAGAATGGGCACCGGGTGCACAGATGGGAGGTACATGCCCATCCCTCTTCGACGATCCTAACTTTGGCTTGTTGGCAAGGCACTTCTTTAAACACTCTTAGACGTGGTATACCCTGTGCTCACTTCGGTAGCACACATACTTAGATGCGGTATACCCTTTTACAGGACAACTACAAGTCGGTTGAACTGCATGATGACTTGTTGTCCACAGCAGGAGGTCTTGGGTCAGAAACAGTCTGTCTCCAGAGGCCAGCTAGGAATTAATACCTATTCTGAATTCTTATGGAATGGCTATTTATCATGACTATTCATTTAAAGTAGTGTTTTCCCTTGAACATTTTCTAAGAAATTTAAAAAAAAAAGATGATGCTATGCTTTCAGTACATATTAGGGGGAAAAAATGACATAGAAGAGAAAGCTTACATCTATTATAGATGGATTTCAGACCATTTATCAGAATAATCTTTTATTCCAAAGATTATTAACTTACAGAACAAAGGAACCCCGATCCTGGGATAGTGTCCAATCCCAGCAGAAGTCTGGTGATAGAAATCATATAATCTTTCACAAATGACTGCAACACAAACAGAATTGTGAAAGGTGTAGAATCGCCACACGTGTGATCCTCATGTTACTGCCAAAAGGTGGTTTCTCATAACACACCAGTAAGCCTCCACAAACCAGGATGTGAGGATCGATCTTGTGGGTGTCCTAAATACACGTGTACACCTAAGCTGTCCATAAGGAGATGTGGAAGTACTCAGAAGTATTTTCTAGACTATCTTGTTACGCTAACATTCCATGCATGCTGTTAGAAACAATAAAAAGCTTCAGATTTTAATAACAAAAAATGAGTTGATACAAAATAGAGACTATATAAAAACTTGAAAAAACTAAAATTTGCAATAAAACATTACAAGATTTTTGGATTTAGCTCAGTGCTACTACAATAAGATTCTACCATTTTGGTAACTAAATATTAATAAACAGTTTACTGTTAAACATCACCAGACTGTGTGCAAACATGTGAGATGTGTTTTGACACATTGCGCGAACACTACTCAGTAGTTACAGAGTTAAGGATGCTCCCAGTGTTTTCAGTTTGTTCTTGGCTGTGGGCAAAAAGAAAAATTTCCAAGCAACGAAGACATTGCTCCACAACACACAACAATTGTTTAACAAACTGTGTGAAACGACACCCCTAGTTTGGTCGTCAAGTGCTGAAATGTGACAAATTCCCATAATAATGTGTGAGCTGAGCACTGTGGCTTAGTTCTGGGTGTCTTCCCGCAAAGCAAAATGTCACTGGTTCAATTCCAGAGTTTGATTCCTGGCCGGGGCACATGCCTGGGGTGCGGGTTCAGTCACTTGTTGGAGCATGTATGAGAGGCAAATGGTTAACGTTCAACAAGTTATAATGCCTTTTAAATAAATCTACCAAACTGTCTTTTGGTCACTCATGCATTTCCCTGAGAGTTAGTGTCGCGAGACTGCATGCTTCCACCGAGGGCAGAATGTAAGAAACCATGGCCACTCCCTTTGTTCAGGACCAAGAAGTGGCCTCAAGGTTTTGAGGTGCACCAGTCTCCTGGAGGTTGGGACATGAATACAAAAATGCCAATTATATAAATCTAGGAATTTGTACATGGTTTCTAACATCTCCTTTCAACCCATGAGTGGGTCCTCTTTACTTGTCTGAAAAACGGACCCTGAAAATACCTCATGTGATGTCAGGAGAAGGTAAGTCGGCAGTTACTACTTTAGCTTCTATGTTAGACTCATTTTATTTCAACACGAGCTACCAAGGCTGAAAGGTCTGAAAACCACTGGTGCATAATGACACCCAGCATTTGATTGATAAAAACTTCTGTTTCCATGTTGCTCTTCAAACAGTCCTCACTCCCACGCCCTCTGGATGGTCAGAGTACACATGGGGTAACATGGGGAAAGACGGCTGCCTGCAGGGCCCCCCACACTGTGTCTGGAAACTTCTGGGCAAATAGGCGTGTTTGTTCCCTGTGCTTGGCTGTCCCTGCTCTCAGCTGGCATAAGCTGATGGTTTGTGACATGTGACATTGTTAGGGAAGCCCTCAGGGGCATCATTAGCCTGTAGACAGCCTTCAACGGTCTTTGCTTTAGTTTATTCTGTCAAGCATTATAGTAGAGGGCACGTAAAAAATGTCACTAAACCAGTAAATAAGTACAAAATATTTAAATGCTGAACTTGAGATTCAAGCCATCTAGTCATTTAACACCCTACGAATATCTGTTTTCTCATAATGGAGATAGAAATTGTCTGATTCCTTCAATCAGAGGATTTGAAATATTACTGCTGCTCAGTTTCTGGGAGAGTTAGAAAAAAGTTTAAAATATATTTGGATAAAATAGCATCTCCACGAACTTCTTAGCTACGATAAAATGATAAGGTTAGCTTTGGCCTTCTGGAATGATCAAAATGGTTCTCACTTGTTATAAAATCTTTCCTATATTTGTCTAAGGTAGGTAATAGTTAGCAGATATTTAAAATGTCCTTGGTTTATGAGTTTATTGGCACCAGTTTATCTTATTTAAATAAAAGGGATATTATAATTAAGGCTGGTTTTTAAATGTAGTAAGTTTTCTTAGCTCTTTTTAAATCTAGTAATATGAAAGTAGCAACGTACTACATGTATCCAAATGTCATAATCCACATTGTAGGACCCTGGTGCTGAAGAGTGCCAGTAAATCATTTCCTAGCTTATTCTAAAAAAGATTTCCTTACAAAATGTTTCATTACATTTTATGTCATGAAACACATAAAATAAAGTATTGAATCACTTTCAGAACCACTTTGTGGTAGACCGCTCCAATGAGAAGCATGAGATCTACTGTTTATTTAGTGAAGCCTCAGGGAAGCAGAAAACGAACATTTTAGAGAGGAAAGAAAGACGTGGCGCACACCTGGTAGAGCAGTGTGTCCAGCATGCTGATGCTGAACACCCTCCCAGCAGCGAAAGGCAGTCGGAACATGAAAGCCAAGTTAGAGCCCCGCTCTCGTTCTTTCTGTGCAGAAATTTGAGAGAGAAACATTGGTGAGAAGCCTGTGTGCACATTTTCCTGCCTAATTAAACCTCCTTACATATCTTCCAACGTACTCAAGAGGCGAGAACCCTTCCAAATTCTTTCTATGGTGACATCATTACCTTGACACCAAAGAGTGACAAAGATGTCAGAAGAATAGATGGCCACCTTCTTTCCCCCTGTGTCCTCACATGCCTGCCAGGGTGGAGGGTGAGGAAGCTCCCAGGATGCCTGCTAAAAAATCACTAATCCATCCCATTCACGGGGAGCTCCACCCTCATGGCCAGTCCCCCCAAAAAAAAACCCCGCCCCCTCCTAGCATCACAGGAGGGGTCAGGTTTCAACACAGGAATTCGAAGGGGACACAAACCTGTGGTCAGTGGCAACTTGAACCTGCTGTGTAAAATCATGATAGTCTTATTTCTAACAGATACATTTGCACAGGACAGTAGTTGTTCATATAATTAGATTTTGTCACTCTTCTAGAGCAGATTGGGCAATGTTTCCCTACACTTAAAAGAAATAGAAACTAATCAGTATTCTCTCCAAATTCTTTCTGGACCAATGCGAGAAAAGGTAAATGTTTTCTTAAAAACAAGATAAGAAATTTTCCGAAGGAACCGAATCCAGTGTGGGGAGATATCACCGAGTTCCCACTCAGCCGTTCCTGTTTTTAGATCATGAAAAAACAGTAGTCCAGCCCTTTAAAGAGGAAGAACAAAGGGAGACAACATGCTTTTGTCTGTTCTTATGTATCTGTGTCTCTTGTTAAATTGTAAGTGCTGTGTGTTTTGTTCGATTGTGTAACTCCCAGCATGTAACAAGGTATTTGGCTCACAGCGCTCAGAAAATATTTATTGGCTTGAATTTAAATTGAGAATATGTGAAATTTTGCCTAGTGAGTATATTTAAAAACAGCTTTGATAATCTTACCTATTTCTCCCGGAAGCTATCTTTTTTTTTTTTTAAATCCCTTTGCTCTATGATTCTCTACAAAGTGATTCGCGCTTTACAGACATGACTACTTGCATTCTGACATCAGTTCCCTGACAGTAACTGGGTGTCCTCAGTTTGGGTTGGTGCTGACACTAACCACCCAGACGTGGCTCAGACCCCACAGGGTAAGAGGCCCAGTCCCACAAGACTGCTCTTATTTCCGATGCTTCCCCATGCCAACTGCGCTTTTGTCCACACAGCTGCAAATCCGGGGCTTCCCATAACCCCCCGCCGCCAGGTTCAGCGGTTACAGGGATGCTCACAGGTCCGATCAACGTGCTATATCTCAGGATGACCCTCGTATTGTAAAGAATGCAAAGGGACAGCAGACAAAAAGGTGTGTCCAAGCAAGTGCAGAGGGGCCCCATGCACAGGAAGACGTTCTCCTCTCTGTCAGCACATGCACCAGGAAGGACAGTCCTCAGTCTTGTTTTTCAGAGGTTTTTATCAAAGTTCCATTATGTAGGCATAATTAATGAAATCATTAGCCATATGATTAAGCTAGGATGTGATGAGGGGCTGAAAGTTTCAATCTCTAATCATGTGGGTTTTTTTCTCTGCCAACCAGCCTTATCTCCGAACTACCCAAGGGCTCCTCCAGGACTTGCCTTATTAGCATCCAATCAGTTATGATTGAAAGGTCTGAATAGCAAAAGGCCCTCCTATCACTCAGGAAGTTCCAAGGGTTTCTTGAAGCTCTGTGTCAGGAGCTGGGGACAAAGAGTGAATCTCTTTTTCTGATGACAACCCCCTATTCATCTCACATTTTTATTACTTGGCTCCGTTCACCAGTGTGTAATTACCCTATGATTGCTCAAGTGTGATTGTCATCGCCCCTGGGGAGTGGGGAAGTTCAAAAGCAATTGTAAAGGAAGCGGTCTCCAAGCCAGTTGTGCGGTAAGCACAGATAAAGGGCTACTTTATGGAGTGCCTCCAAACAAGGGACGTGAAGTAAATCGAGAGGGAGATGGGATGAAAATGCCTGTTTTTTCTATTGCCACCCTCATCTCTGGTTTATCATTCCTGGTCACATTTTCCGCTCTGCTTAGCTTCGTTACCAGGAGTGTCAGTGACACAAGATGACCAAGGATGGGACAAGATCCCTCCCGCATATTCACTTGTGATATAAAAAAAATAGTTCAAATCCATTAACCCACATTTCTTAAAAAAAAAAACCGGTACATTGAGAGTCTAGCCCCCCAAGAGGAATTCAAAGCAGCATTTTTGCTTTTACCACCTGATGGCATTTGTCTCTGCACACGGACAACCGCAGAGTTCCCCTTTGGCGCCCGCGTCGCGTGGTATGGCTTACCTTCTCCAGTCTCGAGAGCGCCAGGGAGTAGCAGTCTTTGGCCCTGAACTGCATGAACCGCATGTTGGCTGGGTGTGTGAGCTCGGTGATGATACTGAGGCTGGAAAACAACCTGCAAGGTGAGACAGCATTCGCTTTGCACTGCCACCAGGAACGCCCCCCGCCCCACGTGTTTCCCAGGGAGCGATGCCCGTGCCAGGCCACGACCGCAGGAAGCCACTGCAGCCAGCCCTGCCTCCCAGCGGGCCCACCCAAGGCCAGAAAAACGGGCCACGGTTTTCCACGGAGGATTTTAACCAGCGCGTGAGCCCTGGGACAAAAATAAATTCAGTAGTTTGGCTTTCACTACGCATTTTCTGTCTACAGTTATGAACAGCACAGAAGAGACACTCACAAAGCTGAGGGCGGAGTTTCCAAGGTCACCATGTGGCGAATATGGATAGGGAAATGTATGAGGTAAATAGCGTATTTTGGGAAAAATTTTATGTGATGAGCTTATGGGTCATAATATGAGCCTTTGGTCACCTACGGCTTCCTAGTCTCAGAGTGCGCAATCGTAGGCCTCAGTTCTTGCTGCGATGTACTTCTGAGGAAGGGAAGTATTTTAATTGAGATAATATTCCATCGTAATGAAAGGAGGTCAAGGCTCAAGCATAGTGTTGTTCTCAGAGGAGCCTGAGAGTTTTCACATGTCCAATAGCTTTGCCTTCACTTCCCATAAAAGTATACACACACACACACACACACACATTCACACACCTAACCCCGTCCTCCTGCCCCAGGAAACAGGGACCAGATAATGCCACAGCAAGTGCCCTTTTATGGTGGCCGTTGAGGTTAATCTGATCTGTGGCTGGTGTCTTGCTAGCCATCCTGGTTCACACATTTTGAGATTCTCTGAGGCAGCCTCTTCCTGTGATGCTCAGCTTTGTTCTCCACACAGGACGTCTCTAAACTCAGCTCTGGCCATTTAAAGTTTTGACCACCTGGCTGAACCCGTACCTTGAACTTGGGCACGGGAACTGATGAAAGTACATGGGATGTAAACACCCTGGGAAGTGCTCACACTGAGGCAGCTTCGCCAGCTGCCCTTATTCTCATTCCAGGCTCGGTCCAGTAGTGAGGGTGCTGGTACTTCCACAGGCCTGAACATGGACTGAGGGGCCTTACGGGGACCATGCCGCTTCTCCAAGGGGAGCTCTGTCTCTGAACTCTGGCACTATGGGGAGTTTTCGCCTTTCCCCAGCTCTAACTCCCTAATCCGAAAGATGATTGGCCAGAACCCATCCCTTACCCCAGGGAGGGTGGGCCTGGCTGCCTCTGGGCACCTGCAGGGTCTGTTCCCCAGCCTGTGGCCAGACTTTCCCTGCCCACCTGCCCTTCCCATCTGTCTCCACTGGGCCTTACGCACCACCTCAGTTAAGACTCTAAAAAATTCTTTCAAACACCTTGAGTTTCCTGCGAAACTGTATGCCCTCTTGGTTTAACTTCATGGACAACTATTTGAGCCTTACCTAACCAGAGCCTTTGAAAACTATGGTATGTCGTCTTTCGTAAAGTCCACACCTTATAGGAAGAAACAGCCAGTCATATATGGCTTCTGCTCCATTTTGAGAAGAAACATTATCATATTTCTTGATTTGGATATGCGGCAAGAATTAGAAATATCAGCAGAACAGCACTTGTGAATGTTAAAGAATAACTTTATTTGTGCAGATGTCCAGTGCTTACAAGAGTTCCGTTCCCCTGGACTGGTTAAGGAAACTCTCACCCTCAGATTCTGTAAGGCGGGCCGTGGTGGAGCCAGGCCGCACTGTCTGTGACAGACGTAGCTCAGCCTCGGTGGCGCGGGCTCTTGGCAAGGGTATCACTACTTCGGTAGCTTTTTTCTTTGTTCTCACATTGCTTTTTCTGCCTGACAGGCACTTTCTTCTCTCCTGCCTTCCCTCCTCATTCTCTCTATTTTGAGACCCCAACCAGTATGTATGGTTCCTCTCAGATCTAAGTGAGATGAAGTTTTAACACTGCTTCAAGGCAGCATCCTTTTCTCGCACCCTGGCTTGCTCGCGTTTGCTGATGCAGTTTGCGACCCCATGCCCTGGCACTAGTCACTGCCTGCTTCTCTCTGCGCCTTAGCTGGCCTGCTAAATCACCACAGCTAGAAAGGCAGCTTTTCCCTGCCTGTGTCAAGTAGTGTCCCTACTTCTTTAACTAATAGGTCTATGTCCATTCTTCTTTGTGGGTTTTTGGTTTTGCACATGAGCTCTTGATGAAGAGGATGTTACATTTTAACTAGTTTATATAGAAGTACCGTATAATCTGTATTCTTTCAGAAGTTCTTCTTACTCAAAAGTCACCCAAGATAGCAAACTTAATGGAAGTTAATTTTTTCGGGAACTTTTGAAAAATTGGAAGAGAGGCCCAATGGGAAAAGAAATATCAATTGAATTCTGGGCTGGCACCTGTCCATCTGGTAAGCCCAGGCAATGCGTCCATCTGCCAAGTCTCATACCACCTGGGAGTTCCAAAAGTATTTATTTCGGAAATATTTTATAAGAACAGTGTCGCTGTGGAAATTAATAAGGAAGCTTGAACTAAAATTGGAGTGCGGAAGCCCCATGTTGGGACCTCTCACACTCTCCAACTTGTCGATTACCCCCAAAAGGAGGACCATGTCAAGTTGAAGCTCAGTTCATTCAGTCAGACCCAGCCAGAAGAGAGAGCGCTGGTCTGCAAGATCTAAAAAGTATAAAGTGAAGCCCTGGCTGGCGTAGCTCAGTGGATTGAGCACGGGCTTCGAACCACAGAGTCGCTGGTTCAATTCCCAGTCAGGGCACAGGCCTGGGTTGCAGGCCAGGTCCCCCGTGGGGTCATGACAGAGGCAACCACACATTGATGTTTTTCTACGTCTCTTTCTCCCTCACTTCCCCTCTCTAAAAGTAAATAAATAAAATCTTAAAAAAAAGAAATTGTATATATGTATACGCATATACATATACATATATATGTATATACCCCCCAAAATAAAAATAAAAAGTATAAAGTGAGACTCCTGCCTTTAAGGTGGACTCTGCAAGCTCAGAGGAAACTACAAAAACTCGCCGTTTACGAGACTGATGTGTTTTTTTAGGGGTGACAAGAGTGGGTGAACGAATGTTCACAGATTAAGGGGCGTGACGACATGAGTGAAAACGTGGAGCTTGTGGGAAATCTCTGGGACGCCGCCGAGACAGAAGGCCAGGGAAGGCCTTCAGGCGGAAAACAGAGCGGCCGACAGATGAAAATGTATTTCCTCTTTGGGGAATTTTTCTTTGAAAAATAATAGCTTTTATCTCTCATATACATCCTCCAAACCAGATGAATTTGTGATTACTTGGATAATACAATCCTTTTCTAACACATGATGGCAAATGTAAGTACACACATCTGCGGCCGGACATATGTGCGGTCTTAGGGAGAGGGAGTGACAATACGATCGGCCCAGTCATTGCATTTAAGGGACAGTTGGAGCTGGAATTAGGACAAGATGTGTGTGATGTGCCTGTCCTGCTCTGTGTGCATAGCCTGTACTGTTGGTTATATTGAACAGAGAAACGGAACATGTTAGCTAAGTCTGCCACCTAGTGAAAACCGAGAACTAAATAAGACTTAAATAATGGGACACTTCATTGTAGCAGCTTTTATGTTTCTAATGTGTTACTTATATTTGAATATGATGTTTTACGTGTAAACTTTGAGTTGTCCGATAGACTTTTTTATGTATTTTTAATATGCTAATGCTGTAAACCTATTTCTGAGCCCTAACGTGACCCACATACTTTGGCATGTAGAACATTTTCCTAATGAAATGACATAATCGGTCTCTTTTCCCTGGGTAGTAGGCTCATAATTAAGCAATAATGTCATTGAAAAATTAGTTTGATCCACTTAAAACTTGTCGACAGTGAACTTACGTTCTCACTCAGTGGTGTGAGTCCCATTGTGGTGGAGTGTCAAATACCTGAGGGGCGGTTCTCTGCCTGAATTAACTAACTTGGTAAATACTTTTGACAAGCCTGGTTATGCTAACCAATATAAAGATGGAAAATAGACTATGCACGTTGTTCCACAGACTGCTGGGAGAACTCTGAGACTAGCCATCTGTACTGAACGCTCAGTGCCTATTTTTTTCGTGCCCTTCTTCCCCAAACAATACAGTATAATCGCTGTCCAGCATTTGCATCGAATGAGGTATAAGTAATCTAGAGAAAACTAAAAATGGACGGGAGGATGGGTGTAGGTCATGTGCCAATTCTATGCCATTTTACAGAAGAGACTGGAGCATTGTGGATTGGGGAATCCAGGCTTTCCTGGACCTGATGCCCCCAGATTACAGGTTTCTAACAGAGACCAGTATCTGACACCAGTGTCTACTGTGGGCATCGAACAGTTCTTCTGAAATTTCTGCCTGACAATATTCAGCCTACATGTGCATGTGCACGTAAAAACTGCACACTTCCTAAAATGTTTGGTGGAAGATAAGTCATCTTAACAGTTAAGGGTCCAAAGTTACTCATCCATTCATCATTCACTCTTTCAACACGTGATGGTCCATGGCCAGAAACTGAGAACGGCAGCCTTTGCCTAGTCAGTCACCACATGAAGGGCCGCCCTGAGTTACACCAGCCAGTCATTTTGTTTTAAATGGTTAACTAGATCTCTCAGTACGATGGGGATATATTATCATCTTGGAATCAAAATAATTCATTCAGATAATACGTAGTAAAAGTCCAATCCACAGCCTCTTTACTATAATAGGAAAAAACTCACAAAAAGTTAAAAGTAAAATGGCATGTTTAATCCGAACGACCTAGGATCCTTTCTGGTTAAAACTATAATTAGCTTCTGCCTAGCATGAAATTTTTTTTTAAGTGTAATTTTACTTTATTCACTGGCTATAAATCTTACTCTTCTGAATTAATTGTCTGTGCTGTAACTTCCTTTTTTATTTTCTGGAGAGAAAAGAATTGCTTGTGCCTGTCACATTTTAAGCACGTGCTGTGTTACCTGCAAACGCACTGTTTTGTGTGGCTCAGTGTGTCAGCCCTGTTCTAAATAAATCTCCCTCTTACGGTAACTTTAGAGAATGTATTTCTCCTGCTGCTGCAGAGGTTCTTTCACAAGTTCAGGGTCGATTTTCCAGGTGCCGTGATGGAACCTTCGTGTTCCTGACTTCCGGTCTTTGCCTTAATACCACAGAAGGGTTAGCTGCTTTCCACATGCATTTCATACAGACGAGGGGAGCCATGTCCACACGGTTACCAAGCACACTTAAGAGTTAGTGAGTGTGTGCTCGGATGACAGTGGCATTGCTCATCATGACCACAGCTAACATTTATTGGGTGATTGAAAGGCACCAGGCACGTACACTTTAAATGTCTAACAACCTGTGATTAAGACATTGAGGTTTAGAGAAGGAAAGGAATTTGCTGAAGGGCATACCCACACCCCGACTGCCTTCTGAATTCTAAACTCGCCCTGCAAACAGCTACCATCAATGTAGGTTTTGCTACAATGGGAAGCCGCGACGGTGGCATACAGGGAGCTGAGGACAGAGCTCAGATGGTTTGAGGGACTTCTACCGTTTGGTAGCTCAGATATTTCACGGAGACGTCTGCCAAACTGATAAAACTAGAACAATAGTTTAGATGTTTACATGTTCAAATGATTTCAAGAAGAATTCTTTCAAGTGGCACAGCTGTCTTGATCTACAGGTGCCCTTGACCTTGCTCACAGCATGAACTTTCCTGTGGTCAGGCTTGCCCCTCTTGCCTGAAGATGACCTCCCGCCTGGGCGAGTGTGATGAATGAAGACAGAAGCGTGGTGAGGGGAAGGTCAGGCTGGGCTCTAGTGTGGGAGCAACTCCCTGCAGCCTCCCTCTTCTGGTTACCCAGGATGTAAAGGCGCACCTTCGGCCACCGCTCCACATGAAACTAAGGTGACAACACGCACCACAAATCACACCTGCTGTTGCTCATGCTTCTTTAGACTCCGCCCTGGCCCAACTATACAAGAAAACGCGTTTATGGTTCTACTGACTTTTAAAAGAATCACTGACCTGGTGTCAGAAATTTAGTTTCAGGCAGTACCAGTCAACCAGTGGGAGCCAAATAAATATTTGTTTTAGGTGACGTCAGTGTGAGGGTCCCTGTCCCCTTACACCTGCTCCTACTCAGGCAGGGAAGGGCAGGGAAAGGCAGGGCCAGGCGGGCCGGGCTCTCGGTACCTGAACAGGGTCTGCACGTTGACAATGGTCTTGGCGTCGGCCATGTAGTCTTCCTCGGCGCTCATGGTGCTCTCCTTGTCCACCACCACCATGTTCGCTGCGAACGTCACTCCGCACCTGAGCAAGTCGTCCAGGCTTGGATGGAAATCGGCAGAGAAAAAGACACTGTCAGTAAAGCACAAGGCCAGGGCGGGTTGGTGCTCAGACATGCGGTCCCCATGTGCCCTGCTAGGGGCTTTCATGGACACGTGTCCTGGAGATGCTAATGGGAATTATCAGACAGTATTCTCAACCGATGTGAGTAATGTGTATTTCTGGAGCTCTTTGTATTTTATGAGATCTTGACCGTGTCAATGCATATGCATTTAATCATATTATTTTAATAAAGCATGGTAACAACATATTAGAGCTACATTTCTGCAACTAGCATGCTATTTCCAAGACATTTGCCCATTTTTTTTAATCCCTAACGTGCTTTTGGTGAGAGTAAAAATGAACGCTTATGTTAATTGGGATAGTCGAACCTGATAAAGACATATAAAACCGTGATGTTTATTTTAGAATTTCTGTTACTTCTTTCTGTAAAGCTCTGTGTTACAGATTGGTTCTTCCCTGCCAAGAGCATGTACTACATTTAAATATCAGCGGTATTCAGGCCCGCCATTTAGTTAGCCTCAGGTTTTTGAGTGACTGAGTAACTTGATTTCCTTGGTGGCATTAAGTAATCGTGCAGACCTAGCATACAAGTTCCTACAGGTCCTGATAGTCCCTAACACTGCGAAGTCTGCCTGTTACTGAACGAAAAGAAAATGTTACTATCAGAGCAGAAACGAGGAAACCATTCTCTCGTTGCCTCTGCTTCACATGAACTAGAAAAATAGGTCTGAAGCGGACAAAAGAGTAAACTTGAATGAGTGTAGCATCGTTCTAGGTATAGAGGTGGGCGAAGATGGGTGAGAATCGGGCTGACTGGTTTCCACAGCTTCTGATTTAAGACGGGAGGTATAAACCGTGAAGGACTGTGGTTCCTTTGAGATTCTGGAACCGGAGTCAGTTGCTTGAAGACCTTTTCCAAGTGCTGATTGAATTAGCCAGCTGCAGGGGCTTGTTTGCCTCCTGTGGGGAGGCAGGAGGCAGGAGGCAGGGTTTCTTACTCTGTTAGAAGGTAAGAGAGCATTACCAGGGCTCTGAGGCCAAGGTCCCCAGGAGGAGTCCAGAAAAAACACTGCACTTGACTCAGGAACAGTGTTCTGTGCCAGAGATTTTATGGCTGAAACTGTGGAGACAGAATGTTATTCCAAATAAATTCCCTATGGTGAGTGAGGAGGACCATCCAGTCACTGTGGTAACTGAGTTAAATCCCTAGGGCTACTTTACTTGGATGTTCTATTTATCTAGGAAATTCTCTGTAATTGTTCTTACATCTATTAAAATACATAAAGAAAGAAAGAAGTAGGTGGAAAATGAACATGATATGGTATGGTCCCTTAGGAGCCATAAAAATTATTGACTCACTCATGTACCTTCAACCCACCTTACTATAATTTTAAATCATTTTTTTGATATTTCAGCTCTTTAACATCTTTTCTCCACCATTAAAAATAAAAATCTGTCCATTATACTTATAGATATAGGAGAAGGGAAAGATAGGTGTTTGCCTAGGAAAATACGTACAGATAGAAGTTATGGTAGGAAAGATGACTATTTAATCAGCAGTAAATCAACGAAATTGAAATTTGACGAAAGTCCTGTAATATGAAAGTTCCTGTTCTAGACAGCTAACCCCTTAAGGTGTCTGCTAATTCTATACTCAGAGTGCGGGCTGTTGCTGTTTACCTATAATCTTGGCAAATGACATTAGTAATTATTATTAAATATGAGTTGAAGTCTCAAAAACATTTTGAACAAATTGGAATGGCGTATCCGAACCCTGGGGAAACATTTTTATTCTTTGTAGTTTTAACTTTATTATATTTAAATTCATTCAGTATTGCATTTTATTCTTTTCCTTTTTAAATTAGGCTGCCAGTGTATTCTTACAACTGTATCTTGCCAATGTGTTCTTACAACTGTATCCATCACCCTTTCCCACGCAACCGACCAACAGTCATCTGCAGCATGGCTGCTTTACACAGTTCGGCCAGCAGATGGCAGCGTAGGAAAAAAGTCAACAAGGATGAAAAAAGTTACAGATGTAATTGGTCCTGTTTCCCTTTCTCGCCTTCTCTAAGACTTTCGGGGAGAACCTAGAATGTGAATATTAGCATATAAGGGAGTGTTTGTGAGTGCGTTCTAATTCAAAGGGGTTTTCGAGAAAAATTTCAAACAGGAGCAAAAGAGAACAGTGAACCCTCACATACCTACCAGTCACCCGGCTTCAATCATTATCAGCCAGTAGTCAACCCTTTAAATAGGAATTAGATGCTTCCAGGTTGTCCCCTCGCCATACACACTTTTAGAGAGGGTGAATTCACTGTGTAGTTTACATAGGCAAAGATGGTGGGAGGTTCATTTCTTGTCTTTGAAATAACCTGCGTCCCGAATGAATTTTAATCGAATGCTATCACTTCAAAGAAATATTCCTCCTGACGAAGTATGGATTAAGTCCTCTTTCATAAATTTAAATCATTTTTATATATCTAACTACACTGCAGTTAGTTGGTTAGTTATATGACAAGTGACAATGTCAATTTTAATGTAGAGTGGAGGCTAAATATATGTCAGTCTGTTTGGTCTTTGAGGCACCCACAGCCAAAACACTGTCCAAGTTACAGAACTCTGTTTTTTCAGCATCTACAGGGCGAAATATAAGCATGAAAGTTCTCAGTGGATAAGATTAAACATTTTATTTGGAAGGCTCTGGCTGGCATTTTTTAAATAAAAGTTAACACATTTATAAGCATATTCGTTTTATGTTCTTTTAGTACTTACATTTTTATAATGGCATGTTCATGCATATAAAGGAATTTGCATTTTAATACTAAACCATCGCCCACATTTAACCTTTTAATTAACAAGTTTTTAGAAATTAGGACCTCTGATATATGTTCCTAAAGTACACTCTTAAGGAAAGGCTCCATTTAATGACTCTGCCTTAAAATGAGCATTTCTGAATCCCATGAAAGGTTCCCCGAAGTCAGGATCAGGGTACCAGTGCACCGCCATGCTGAAGCTGCAGGCTTTTCTCTACCAGACATCAAAAGCAGTAATGTGATTGCTGGAGACGACACAAAACCGAAAACAGCTTTAGCAACTGGACAAGACGGACGAAATCGACGTGCTCCGATTCAGCCACAGGTGGCTGCTTAGGAAGTCTGGATGCAAGATGGCCACGCCAGAGAACAACATGCTCCGCATGCAGATTGTACCTCGTATGCAGAACCAGAGCGGCCCATTGCCCCGATCATGCAGCACGGGGCACAGCGCAGGGCGGCACACAGGACACACACCAGTGAGCACGACAGACTTCGATACCTACTTGTCAATAGAGCCCACCATGTAGTAAACCATTGGAAACCAACAGATCGCGTCCAGAAAGTGAACATCTGGCCTAAGTGGCAGGCGGGTCACAAAATAAGACAAAGTCACAACAGCGGCAACACTTCCCAGGGGGAGGAAGTCAATTTAGTTTGCATTTCCAGAACTGAATACCGTCGACGGGATTAACGTGGGTGCGTTTTTGTTCTCGGCATTAACTAGAAAGCGTCATGTGCCCTGGTTGTGAATAGTGCGGTGAACTGGGAATTGTAAAGACAAGCTTTCAGCTTTTGTAAATCAGAAACCTGATGGCATTACCTATGGAAGTACTGAGTTGATGCTCTTAATTATGACTAAAAAGTCTTGTCAGTGGGTTTAAAAATCATTCATGCAGAGGAGGCCCTTGTAAAAGGAGAAACAAGTGAGTTTTTTCTTAGTTGACCCAAAGGAACTAAATTAGCCTGCCTCCTGAGAGCAGCTTCCTTGAAGGGATATACAAAATCGTACCCCTTAATATATCAACAGATCAATAAACAAATATAGTAGATGTTCCCATGGAATATCGGCATTGTAAAAAAATCAAAATAAAAGTAATTCAACTTTTAAATTATTGAATTTCTCAATACGTATCGTTGAACAAAACATGCTGAAATTAATTCGTAATAAAAAATAAATATTCAGCTAATAGGAAATAATCGATATTAGTTACAGAAATAAAATGTGCACCACATTACTCAAAGTCTGTACTCCTATCATCTTCAAAAAAAAAAAAGAGGACTACTCACGAGTCGAAAGCATCATGCCCTCCCCAAAATCTTTCATTATAAAAAATTGCCACTATATGCAAACATCAGTTAGCTAGTGATTACTAGGAAATGAAAAGGTTTGTGAATGGGCATGGATTTGAAAATTTGGAGATCGTTACTTTCCATTTTACAAATTACCATAATAAATTTAATTTCTTTATTGCAAATTCAAGAAATGAGTGCAGGGAGACAGCTGATTCTGTTAGCATGTCATAATCTCACTGTTCAGTAGGTTATTTCTTCCCTAAAAATATGTCAGTTATATTTCCACTACTTGAAATAAATTTCCCTTTTCCTGTTTATTGGGTTTTCATGCCAACCCGCCCATCAGCGTGAAACCTGACAATGTTGTTTTCTTTGAGTGGTGGAAGGGAAGGAAACTCATTTCCTGGCCGATTTGTACAAGTCCAATTTTGCACTAGTGGTAAGCTAAATGTTGTGCTCATTTTACAAATGAGAAAATTGGGGTTTAGAGAGAAACTTGAGAAAATCTGATCAGCTACCACAGGCCTGTAGAAAGGTTGAGTTTGGACCTAGTTTCTGGTCTGTATGAAGCCAGGGTGTGGATGCCTTCAGCGAGAACACTGGCTTCCCAGATGCTTTCCCATGACCTTTGAGGTCAGCAGAGCTGCGTGTGCTTGACTCTCTGGGGAAAGAAGACTGACTCTGTGAAGAGCTAGTGTGACCGAGATGCTGTAAAACTCAGGGACAGACACCTAGACCTTGCCCTTCAACTCTGTTTTGCTTTGGGTCATATGTTCCAAAGCTCTTCACTCTCTTTTCCATTTCTCCTGAAATGCCATGACCAGATGACCAGATGACCCTCAAGGTCAGGGTAGGAATCATCATGAAATCATTTTGGCACCACACCAGACCGAACAAAGCAGAGGACCAACCAGTCAGAACTCAGTCCAGCTCTAATGAACCAATGCCAAGTGTAAGGCGTTTTCCCGTGGGGCTGGTTTTACTTAATTACCATAAGAGATCTGGCAGGCTTCCTACTTAAAAACAGGGTGAACACATATTTTGACATATTATGTGTGAATATTATAAATGTAATTCATAGATTCAAATCCCATACTTACCAGGATTTTAAATCAGTTTTTATTTCTGTTATATTGAATTAATTGGTCTTTCAACTAAATTTCCTAGATAGCCATGTACTGCATATTATTTTCATCAATACTTGTGAATTTAAAATAAAGTCCAATCCCACTAAGCTAACTAATACCTATATTGTGGACAGTCATTAGGGTAGAAATTCTTAGAGCATGGAAACCTTTTTAGAATTAAGCATTCTATTCAATATTTCTTAGCAATATTGTAGGATATACTGCAGAGCAACAAGATCGGATTCTTGGAAAAAGGATTCCATAAAACTTCCTGGAACATGACTTAGTGGTGTTTAGTTTCATTTTTGATCAAAGGAACAGAGGACAGCAAATAAAAATATTAGATATCACTTTTGGGAAGTACTCAGAAGCTAATAAATTTTACAGCATGCACAGTTATACCCTCTGGAAAAAAACAAACCCCACCAAAATCCTCTGACAGCCAACAGCATGGGCACAGTTGGATTGCAAAATGTTAAGTCATTAGGGAAGCAAAGGAAGTTTTTTTGTGCAAAATAACCCAAAGTTAAAATACAATTCTTGTTTCTAAAAAGAACTGACCATATATTTTTTGCATATATCAAAAACCTGTAAGTTAGATAATATCATATAGATAAAAGAACAATGAACTATGAATGGTTTAGAAGGTTCTAATTCTAGAATGGACCCGGGCTTGCAATTTGCAATTGACTTCCAAAGCACGGGGTCGGAGGCCTTCTTATAGGATTGAGCCCTTATCTCAGGAGAGTGGATGCTGTTTCTGGGTAGCGAGTGTCAGGACTGGGTTGAATTGTAGGACCCCTGGCTGGTGTCCCCAGCCAGCTTACTTGTTGGAGGCATGCAGAATGCCCACTCCCAACAGGCATTGAAATTGGGTCCAGGCACGCAGAGAGGAGATACATGCGTCAGTGGGGAAAGGACCGCTTTTGTCCTTCACCACAGGGATGCTACAAGCACAGTAAAGCTTCTCTCTTTCCAAGTCTCTTCCTGTCTTCCTTCTCTATTCTGGGGCCTGAGTTAACCCACTTCGGTCCAAGCCACACCAGAAGGGGATGCTCCATGGCATCAGCTTGCAAAGGCCCCTGTCTTCAATTCTGTCACTAAGGGAGTGACACAACTTAAGCAAAAAAAGCACGTTTGAATTCACATAGTTAAGTGGGCCTCTCTGTGTGACAGTTCATCCAGTCCCTTAGCACTTTCCACCAGAGAAGTCCCAGAATTAGCATCTGGTCAAGGGCTGTGGTGGGCTTTGCAACCATTCTGTCATGGCAGCTACCTGGCACCTCCCCTCTTATGCTCCTAAGGTTCATATGAAGCGAATAAGCTTCTATTTCTCGTGATGTTACGTCCAAATTTCTGTTCCCCCAAACCTGCGCTAAACTGACCTCACCTGTGCTGGGATGCCAACATAGTATCGAAAAGCCATTGGGTCATCATACATGAAAATAACTAAACAGGAGTCTCTAGAAATGTGCTCAATTTTTAGAGTCGAGCATCAATGTAATAATGATGCTAAAAAAAAAGAGACATCAATAAATACCTTGATATTGGTATGTTCAAAATAAAACCATGAAGTTGTCATATATTGGGGAGATAGTCTCTGTTTTGAGAAATTTCATTTGATAAGTTTTAAAGGCTGAGGCAAGATAACAGATTCTGTCCTTATTCAGTTTATCCTGAAATTTGCATAACTTTGGAATTTCAGAAGAGAGTTGGAGGATCCTAAAATACGGTATTGATCTAGCGACCATCTGCTGCTAATTGTCAGTCACAGAGAGGAATATTATAATTTTAGGATGCAGTAAGTTCGATAATAGCATTCAGTGACCTATATTTATATTTGCATAAGGATTTTGAGATGCTTGCATAGTCTAATTTCATAAGAGTATATCAACCCATTTTCAGAGTTAATGGGCAGGGTAAAGCATTCCTTCTTCATGTTCTGTTATCAAATGTATCCTTTTAACAGTGGAAGAATCATCATAACTCACGGTACAGCAGAAAAGGGACCATTAATATGCTTCTCTGATAATTAATGGTTCTTTAGAAAGACAGGGAAGCATCCAGTTTGGGCAGAGCTCTTCCGGTCTAGTTGATTAATTCAAGGAAAATAACTGTCATTATTTTGGTGGCATGTGTCCCACTGGTATGGAGCAATGACCACTTGCAAAATAGTTTTGAACAAAAAGCTCAGGGTATTCCAGCAGTGTTTGAAGTCGTATTTGTGAAATACAGCCATATTCCGTGATTAACTTGTTCCACAGCCCAGAATACACTGCCCGATGAACCACGTGCCATGAATCATGTGTCTGATTTAAAATGTTATAAGCAAATGCAAACAAATTTTTTATATACTATGAAAAACTCTTCATCTTGTTTGTGTTATTCAGTTGTAAATATACTCACGGGTTATCCAATAGCAGTACGATGGGACTGAGCTCTTTCTTTGGTCTATAATACGCCCTGAGAGGAACAATAAAATTATACAATCCATTTCCAGCCGTTTCAGCTGCAACTATAATTAGTTTATTTTTGAATCCATAGGCCTTTGCATCTTCATAGTAGTTATGCTGACAACTCTAAAGAAGAAAAATGATACAAAGAAATACCCACTAAAATTTGGTGGAAAAAAAAATTAGGATCTATGGACATGTACAATTAATCTAACCTAGTAAATTCTTTCTTTCCTAACAGATTTGAGAAGTTATGTTTTCCTGTGTATAGTTCTCCCGCATGTTTTAGGTAATGATGTATGTAGTCAGATAAATCGACTGCAGATATGCAGCCTGATGTGGGGGAAGAAAAAGTCAGCAGTGTGTGTGCGCACATGTTCTGCTGTGAAGCGAACCTGTGGCTAGGTGATGTGTGGGCATCTCTATTTAAAAACTATCCCAATGTTTACGTGTATGAAAGCATCACTTTATATACTGCAAATATATCCAACTTTTACTTCTCAGTCATACTTCAGTAAAGCTGGGAGAAAGTGATTTACCTATGACTTTCATTTCCATAAATAAAGCGGCATTACAATTAAATAACCCTGAACACTTCCAGCACACAATACCAGAAGGGATTTTGTGGTGGCTGTCACTGAGAGTTCACGGGTTTGAGAGCCAGGCACCTCTGTGCCTCATTGGGTAATTTCGCAGGGAGACAAAGCAGTTGGATAATCTTAGTGCAGTTAAGACAGTAAAATTCACCATGCTATGTATTACACTTTCATTTGCAAAGATAATATGTTTAAACCTAGTTTACTCTGTACAAAATTATTTAATATATAATAGACTATAAAACTGATTTGAATATACGTAGTTATAAAATAGCATAATTTAAAACAATATTTTTTTTCCTTAGAGAGGGGAAAGGGTGGGAGAAAGACAGGGAAACAGCAATGTGTGGTTGCCTCTCAAGCACCCCCTACTGGGGACCTGGCCCACAACCCAGGCACGTGACCTGACTGGGAATCGAACCAGTGACCCTTTGGTTCGCAGGCCAGCACTCAATCCACTGAACCACACCAGCCAGGGCCACAGTAGCATAATTTAAATTTGTAGAAAATAACAGGAGCATATGCTTACCTTGTCTAGTCTTAAGCAGCAAAATGGCACTTTTTCATGAAGGAGATGGCAAAACGTGGGTGAACTTCCTATGTAGGGAGAGTAGGGTGGGTAGCCTTTAGCATATCTGCAAAACAACATGAAATTCTGCATCACCTTGAATAGCATGGGCAGAGGTGGACGATTCAATGACAGCTACCACCCTCTGTTTTGGTAAAGCTAGATACAATCACTTTGTGTTGTAGCTACTTTTTGATAAGGAAATAGGTTTAGAACGGGGGGGAGGCAAACCAGGGCCCATCGCCCGTTTTTGTGAATTAAAAGTGGTTTTTATGTGTTTAAATGGTTGGAAAAAATCAAAAGAATACTGTTTCATGTCACATGATATATGGAATTCAAATGTCGGTATCTACAAGTTATTTTAGAACACAGCCAAGCTCTGCACTTAACGTGTTTTCCCCGGGTACGTTCACGCTTCTGCTAAACAGACGTGAGTAGTTGCAGCAAAGACCACGTGGTACCAAAAGTCTGAAATATTTACTGTTCTTTACAAAAGAAGTTTGCCAATCCTCAGTTTAAAAGCTTTAGATAGCTTTAAAAATGGTGGTGTTAATTTTTACAGAACACATTCAAGGCAAAATGCATTATCATGATTCCCTCCATCAATATTCATTAGTTATGGATGCATTACTAACAAGGAGTGATGATTGAATTAATTATTGAGTTAGACACCCAGCCAAAAGAGGTTTTTCTGGAATCCTGCTTAAAATACTGTTGAGGATATTCAGTTTGCTGACTTAGATAAAGAGCCACCTGCACATTTTGGGTGTGCTAACTTTCAGACTGAGACTGTCCAAAAGTACCAGCATGGATGAAAATTGGCAAATACAAGGAAACTTACTGGAGGTGAAATTCCTGTATTCAATATGAACAAGCTCTCCTTGTTTTTCTTGACGAAAAATTTACCTTCTAATCCCTAAAATTTCAAATGTAGTTGAAACTATTTTCCTGACATCATTAGCTAGGAAGTACAATGCAGCACACTTTGCAAATTTAAAAGTTCAGAATTCTCACTACAACTCTTTTTTTATTTTCTGGAAATAAAACATCTCTACCTCTTAATCCTTTCAGAAGTTTACATAAAGAAAGAATTTCCATCACACCCCGCCACATCATCGCTAGCAATACCCTGGGGGTCAAACCTTTCTTTGTTTCTAGCAAATATCTTATAAATATATTGGAGCACTTTGATGTCGTTGAGTGGACCGTGCTCTGTGGCCACTTCAAAGTTCCATGTAATACATTCCAAAAAAGTGGGAAGAGTTGAAAGAAGGATTTTTCCAAGTTTCAGTGACATTTTAGTTAATTCTGATTTAATCCAACATTAACTGATTGCCTGCTTTATGAAAAATACTGGGAGAAGCCTTGGAATAGTGTTATCATGGCCACCACTACTCATACTACCCTTAATAATCAGCACTCTCCGAATGCTTACTCTGCACAGAAAGCATCCTCACAAGCACATTTTCTGTGTGATCTCAGTCTTCATGTGCACATGAGGAGGCAGCACGTGCGAGCATCCTCAGTTTGCGGGGAAAGACTGAGGGTCAGACTCTTCGATGAGATTCACTCGCACAAAGCACCATAGAGGGAAACTGAGATGGAAGACCAGTGGTTTCCAACTCCCCCATCAAGGCTGCTGACCCCTGTGCTTTGCTCACGAGAGAGAACTGTCACATGGGAACAGACTCTCCTGAAAGCTAGACGTGGTTGACAGCGGGTACATCACTACTGTTTACTATGGGAGCTAAGTAAAGAGAACAGGTGCATTTACTCATCTGTTCAAAGTGTTATCGCTGCCAATTACACAAAAACTGCTGCACACGGAGATAAGAAGGGATGGATGTGGGAGGAAGCCCTGTCACTGAATAACTGAACTTCAACACACACATGGAAGAAAGTAAATTAAAGGTAAAAGGTGCAATATAATTTAACCCGAGCCAACAATTAGAAAAATGCAGCTTCTATCATGCAAATACTGATTTATGTATTTTCTTTTCTTTAAGGATAAAGGATATGTTAGAGAAAACTGCCTGGAAATATACAGGGTGGGGCAAAAGTGGGTTTATAATTGCTTGTATGGAATATAATACAGTCATTAATAAGTAATAATGCAAGAACAAACTGCATCTCGTGTACTCAACACTGTAAACCTACTTTTGCCCCACCCTTGCACTGAAGTCGGAGGTCTGAGTGCTCAGAACACCTTATGGTGAAGTGAGCCACTGCCTGGTCGGAAGGCTGTTTTGGCAGACACGTGGCGGGCTGATGGCAGGGTTGATCTGGGATCACCGTAGTTCCCAAGGCAAGCACAGATCCCAGGAAATCTGAGAGTATCCAAACGTACTCTAAGTTTGAGGACATTTTTTCATCTGGTGCAGTTTCGTCTTCTGATTGGTCGCTGAGAAGATCGCAGGTTTGGATGGATGATGTATCTGCAACCTCCAGAACAGGTGCAATGCTGGGTCTTCTGATCTCCTTGATCCCTTCTGTAGGAAGGGACAGGGTGGGGCCGCTGGCCGATCGACAGCTGGTGTCTTGCAAGTCTATAGCCACAGTACCTAACACAACGAGACAGGAAAAGCCGTCAGGGCACCTGCCGCTTGTGACGTGTCCATCACTTGCTGATCGAAGTGAAATGAAAGGCGATGAATGTAACAAGGAAGTCTCGTTTCCCCTTTCATCACAATGGTTACTTATGTCTTTTCCCTGTGGGCATTTTATCCCACTTGGACAAAAAATCTGTGTTTATGTAAAAGTTTATTTGCTGAGTCTAGCTCTGTAGCACAAAATGTAAGATCTGTGAAATGCTTAGGAATTTAAAGTAAAAAAAAAAATCCCTTGTTTCAATACACATTGATTTAAAATTAACCAAAAATCATTGGGTATTTCAAGTCTTTGGATGTCTCGTTGTATTATCCTCCCTCCATTTGGGTGACTTGTCTTTCTCTTACTTACCTGTAACCGCTTTTTATATTAGAACCACTCGTGTCTTATCTTTATAAAACAAATAGTTATTGAGTACCTACTATGTGACAAGCACAATTCTAGGAACTTGAGATTCGCTGGGAACAAGACAGACAAGCTTTCTTCATATATGAACTTATCTTTAAAGTAATCCCGTGGACAGATAAACCAAGTAGGTGATGATAAACACCATGCAGAAAGTACACAGAATGATGTGATTGGGGACAGGGGGCCAAAGGAACTTGTTCCTCTCTCTGGTCAGCAGGGCGACTCTGAAGTCATGACAACTGATTTCTGATCTGACAGACAGTGAAGAGCACAGAAGCCAAGGGGAAACCTGGAGGAAGTAAGAACCGCAAATCGAAATAGCTTAAGGCCCTTCCCACTCAAGGTCACAGCCTAGATGTTGTAAATACTCCTTAACTGCCGCTCATCTCTGTGTCTGGCCCGTTTCTCTGACACCTTCACCTCCTGTCTTTCCAGACAGAATTATAATCAATTAATCCACTACTGTTCGGTCTCCTTCAACCAGTGGATGCCTTTCACTTTCTTCCCTAAATGAGGTGCATAGTTGGACAATCTATTCACTGTCTTTCATATGCTCCCAATGTCCCAAGAGGGGACAATAAGATTTCTAGCCAGCAACGGAAGACAACTGTCTCAAGAAATTTATGTACAAAGATGTTGGTCCAGAGTGTGTGTGTGTGTGTGTATAGAAATATGAAGAGAGAGGGAAAGAAGAATTTGCCAGTGTTTTGGAGGGAAAATGAAGTTAGATAACAAGGAACTAAAGGAGAGAGTGAAGTCCCGTGAAGTAAAGAGAGATGGGTCTGTAGCGTACGGAAAGGCCTTAAGATGAGTTAAAAGAAAGAACTTATTTTTCTGGTGGCAGAAACTACATGTGTAAGTTTGTAGGTAGTTTGGTGGGAAGATTTTAAGGAACTGATTACTTGTCTGGATTTTCTTAAAAGCTAGCTTCTGTGTCAGAGAAGCCAAGTTGAACGGTGAGAACGAGATAAGGAATGGACGGGAAGTTTGAGGAAAAATAAGGAATATTTGGAAAAGCCTCTTGATATGTCGAGCGAGTACTCACAAATGCAATATAGACCTGTCAGGTTCTTATATCCTCACAGGAAATAGAAAACAATTGTTGGCAGCTTTGAATTAGCTTAATTTTTTGTTGTTGTTTACCAATGTAACAGCTTAGAACTGTGTTCTGTGTATTTAGTTACGCCAAGTTTATAATACACACAAGTGCATTCTGAATTTGACCTTGAACTTTCCATACAGTTGAAGGGTATTTATTATTTTTCTAGGAAGAAACAAATGGTCTTTTCAGCGGCGTTGGCTCTCACCCATGCTGGCGATGATGCTGTGGACAGGGAGCCGAGAGGGTCCATGATAAAACGAACGAGAGGCTTTGCTTCTTTTCTGCTGGTCTCGGTGCTTAAATGCCGAGTTCTCCTCTTTAGTTATGTTAATGTAAAAACAGATATCTGTAGCATTCATAATGTATCGAGGACCTGGATTCAGTAAAATGTTTTTATTATCCTCCCTCCTAACACCAATCAAGCAGACACCAAACCTTAATATAAAAAAGACAATAGAAGAGTTTGAGAATGGTAATTCAGCATAATGGGTCTTAGTGTTGTTTTCTTAAGTTTGCA
The DNA here is from genome assembly GCA_007922815.1 of Macrotus californicus. Lineage (NCBI taxonomy): Eukaryota > Metazoa > Chordata > Mammalia > Chiroptera > Phyllostomidae > Macrotus > Macrotus californicus. The sequence continues at coordinate 647 of VMDR010011202.1, read as the reverse complement.
TACGTCAGAAAATAATTCAACTGTTCAAAAGCAGGTGAAAAGTAAAGCCCCAAGTCAGAGCGTTTTAAAGCTTGAAAGTATCCTGTAAGTTTAAGACTCTTATTCTTCTTAATATTTTTAAAGGAAAGTTGTGTCCTTAGTGTGTTGAGAAACCAATGTAGTTATTACATATACTTATGTATATACATGAAGAAGAATAAAAGAGAATAGAAAACATCAAAGTGCATAGCATATAGTAAGGGTAATAATTTTTTGTAAATTTTATGTGTGTGCACTGGAGCTTACCATAAAATGCACACCTTACTTTGGTCAAAAAAGGTGAAACAATATTTCTTACTTGAGTCAAAAACCTTTGAGAGCCATTCACCTAATGGAGAGGAAGGAACTTACCCAGCGTCACATGAGAAAGAATCAGGGTCCTTACATTTATTTTTGTTCTGTTTCTACCATATTTGGTTTACTCTAAATATTAGAAAAAAACATTTCAAATACTCTGGAAGAGGTGTGTAGCTTAATTAGGAGAAATAACAGTCACTGACTGTAACAAACATTACCTAAAAATTTCTACTTTTCCAGGTTATGCTCCAAAAACAAGATGTCCTGAATATTTGTATTTCAACATGTCTTATAGTATTTCAAATAAGTCA
>VMDR010011201.1:0-29027 GCA_007922815.1 Macrotus californicus | reverse complement strand
AGAAGCCAATAGGAAAGATGAAATAGAATAAGAATATTCATTTCATCTGAAAGAAAGCAGAAAAAAGGATCAAAGAATGGATTATTTTAACCTATCCATGTCAATAATTACCTTAAATGTAAATGGCCTAAATACCCCACTCAAAAACAGATTGTCAGATTGAATAAAAAAGCAAGAACCAGCTGTATGCCAAAGAAATCCATTTTAAATATAAAATGCAAATAGTTCAAAAATAAATAGATAGAAAGTGATATACTGCTTAGAAAATTAATCAAAAGAAGGCTGGAGTGTCTTTATTAATATCAGACATAGAGAGATGTCTGTCTGCTCCAAGGGATAAAGAGGGTAACTACATAATGACAGAGGGGCCAATTATCAAAAGTACATAACAATCTTAAACATTTATTCACCATATAAGAGAGCTTCAAAACGTATGAAGCACAACTGGTAGAACAGTAAGGAAAAACAAGAAAATCCACAATTATGGGCAGGTACTTCCACACCCCCCTTTCAATAATTAATAGAACTGGAGGGAAAGTAAGGGTGTGGAAGACTTGAACAACATTTTAACAAACTTGACCTAACTGGCATTTACAGAGCATCCCACATAACAACCACAAAATACACATTCTTTCCCACTGCACACAGAATATTTACCAGGATAAACCACAATCTCAGTCATGAAACAAATCTCAGTAAACTTAAGTGAAATAAAATCATGCTAGGTATATTCTCTGATCAAAATGGAATTAAATTGGAAATAAAAAAACAGAAATAGGGTAGATCTGCCCCTGTACCGATATGCCAAGGATGTGGAGAAAGCAGCCCAGGAGTCCAGGCCACAATGGAGACATAGGTAGAAACACTTCACTTCCTTGTACAACCAAAAGAAGGACAACAACAAATTTAAAAACAAAAAAATAACCAGAACTGCCAGGCATTCAAACTTCATGGAAGTCTGACAACCAAGGAGTTAAAGAAACATTCATCCTGACTGGTAGGAGGGTCGGAGACAGGTAGCTGATGCGGAGAGGATGCACAGCCAAGGAGGTGGCTGGTGGACCAGTTGGTCCCACATTCATGGGCTGGTAAGCTGGGGAGAGCCATTGGGAAGTGAGACCGCAGAACCCAGGGTTTCAGCGAGGGAAACTAAAGACTCAAAACCTCTGGATGTAAAAATCTGCGGGAGTTTTGGCAGTGGGAGAAACTCTCAGGATCACAGGAGAGTTCTTGGGAGAGGCCCACAGGGTCCTAGAATGTACACAAACCCACCCATGTGCGATCCATCATCTGAAAGGCCACAATCCACTTCCGGGAAGTGAAGGAAATAACAGGTAGTAGGGCAAGAGCAGAGCCAGCAAGTGGCATTGTTCTCTCTCTGACCCCTCCCCCACAGACAGCACCACAACAGCAGCAAGTAGGGTTGCCTCGCCCTGGTGAATACCTAAGGGTCTGCCCCTTACAACATAAGAGGTTGTGCCATATTTCTTATGCCAAGACAAAGAAATATGGCCCAAATGAAAGAACAGATCAAAACTCCAAAAATAGAACTAAGTGACAAAGAGATAGCCAACCTATCTGATGCAGAGTTCAAAACATTGGTAACCAGGATGCTCACAGAAATGATTGAGCTCAGTTGTGAAATGAAGGAAGAAATGGAGGTTATACAAAGTGAAATAAAGGAAAATATACAGGGAACCAAAAGTGAAGGGAAGGAAACTGGGACTGAAACCAAGGATTTGTAACAAAATGAAGAAATAAACATCCAACTGGAACAGAATGAAGAAACAAGAATTCAAAAAATGAGGAAAGGCTGAGAAGGCTCTAGGACAACTTTAAAAGCCCCCACATCTGAATCATAGGGGTGCCAGAAGGAGAAGAGGAAGAGAAAGAAACTGAAAACTCAAATAATGAAGGAGAACTTCTCTAATCTGGCAAAGGAAACAGACTTCCAGGAAGTCCAGGAAGCTCAGAGTCCCAAAGAAATTGGACCCAAGCAGGAGCACATCAAGACACATCATAATTAAGTTACCCAAGATTAAAGATAAGGAAAGAATCTGAAAAGCAGCAAAAGGAGAGAGTTACCTACAAAAGAGTTCCCATAAGACTATCAGCTGATTTCTCAAAAGAAACCTTACAGGCAAGAAGGAGCTGGAAAGAAGTATTTTAACTATGAAAGGAAAGGACCCACATCCACGATTACTCTATCCAGCAAAGCTTTCATTTAGAATGGAAGGTCAGATAAAATGTTCCCCAGATAAGGTCAAGTTAAAGGAGTTCATCATCACCAAGCCCTTATTATATGAAAAGTTAAAGGGACTTATTTAAGAAATAGAAGATAATCAAAACAATAAACAGTTAAATGACAACAAACACAACTATCAACAACTGAGCCTAAAAAACAAAAACTAAAACTAAGCAAACAACTAGAACAGGAAGAATAGTATAGGAAAAGAAGAAGCCAAAGAACTTATATATACAACCAAGGGACATGAACTTAGTGGTGAGGAGAGTGATGGAGGGTGGGGGTTTCAGGGGAGGAGGGGGATAAAGGGGATAACAAAAAAACAAAACAAAACAGAAATAGATCTGAAAAATATCCAAATATTTGGAAAGTAAATAATACACTTCTGAATAATCTGTGGGTGAAAGAACAAAAAAAGAAATTAGAGCCCTGGCTGCTGTGGCTCAGTAGGTTGAGTGCTGGCCTACGAACCAGAGGGTCCCTGATTCGATTCCCAGTCAGGGCACGTGCCTGGGTTGCAGACCAGGTCCCCAGTAGGAAGTGCAGAAGAGGCAACTACAAATTGATGTTTCTTTCCCTCTCTTTCTCTCTCCCTTACCCTCTCTCTAAAAATAAATAAATAAAATATTTTAAAAAAAGAAATTAGAAAGAATTATGAACTGAATTAAAATGAAAACATAATGTAAAAGTGTGTTAAATGCAGCTAATGCAGTATTTAAATGGAGATGTATAACACTAAATGCCTATATTAGAAAAAGAAATATCTCAAAGCAGTAACTTCAGCTTTTTACCTTATGAAACTAGAGAGGAGCAAGTGAAACACAAAGTAAGCAGAAGGAAGAAAGAGGATTAGGGTAGCAATCAATGAAATAGTAAATTAAAAAACAATACTAGAAAATCAATGACACCAAAAGCTTATATTTTCAGATCAATAAAATTAATACATTTCTAGCCAGATTGATCAGGATATAAAAGACACAAATTACTAATATCAGGATTGAGAGAGATGACATTATGCCAGATTCTATGGATATTAAAAAAAATAAGAAGAGAATATCATGATTAACTTTATGTTGATAAATTTCAAAATGCAGGTAAACAAATATCCAGAAAGGCAAAAACTACCAAAACTCACTCAATAATAGTGTAGAATACAAGATCAATACATAAAGATCTATTGCATTTCTGTATACTAGTAATGAATCACCCAAAATCAAACCAAGAAAGCAATTCATCTTACTATAGCTTAAAAAAATTATAATACTTAGGAATAAATATAACCAAGGATGCACAAAATGTGTACATTGAAAACTACAAAACATTACCACAAGAAATTAAAGATGATATAAATAAGTGGAAAGATATCCCATGTTCATGGACTAGGAGACTTAATGTGTTAAGAAGGCAGTACTACCGAAAGAGATCTATGGATTCAGTGTAATCCTATAAAAATCCCAGCTGTCTGTTTGGGTTGGTTTTTTTTTGTAGAAATGGACAAGCTAATCCTAAAATTCATATGGAAATACAAGGGACTCCGAATAGCTAAAAAAAGATATACTTAAAAAGAACAAACTTGGAGGACTCGCACTTCCCAATTTCAAAATTCACTATAAAAATGCCGTGTAGTACTGGGCTAAGGGTAAGCATAGTACCAATGGAATAGGATTAATAATTCACATACATACACGCATAAACCCTTACATTTATGGTCAATTGATTTGGAGAAGATGCCAAGATTCAATGAGTAGAGAATGGTCTTTCAACAAATGGTACTGGGAGAAGTGAATGTCCACATGCAAAAGAATGAAGGTGGACCCCTACCTTCCACCAAAAATTAACTCAAAATGCATCATAGACCTAAATATAAGAGCTAAAATAATAAAATTCTTGGAAGAAAATGTAGGAGTACCTCTTCATGACCATAGATTAGGCAGTATTTTCTTAGATGTGACACCAAAGGCACAAGTATCAAAAAAAAAAAACACATAGAATTGAATATCATCAAAATTAAAAAATTTTGTGTTTCAAAGAGCACCAAAGAGGAAGTAAAAAGACACTCCAAACAATAAGAGAAAATATTTGCAAACCATATATCTGCTAAAGCACTTATATCCAGACACTATAAAGAACTCTTACTCAAACTGTAATTGAACAACAATAAAGTAATTAAAAAAAAAAAGAACTCTTACAACTCAACAGTAAAAAGACAAATAGCCCAAGTAAAAAATGGGCAGAGGATTGGAATAGACATTTCTTCCAAAATGTATGCAAATGTGGCCAATAGCACATGCAAAGTGCTTAATATCTTCAATCATTAATAAAATGCAAATCCAAAGCAATATGAAATACCACTTTACATTTACCAGGATGGCTGGAAACAAAAAGGTAGACAATAACAAGTGTTGGGGAGAATGCAGAGAAATTGGAACTCTTGTACACTGTTGATGAGAATACAAAATGGTATCGTTGCTTTGGAAAACAACACAGTACATGATCCAGCAATTCCTCTTACAGCATTGAGAATCAAAAATGTAAATCCACAGAAAATCTTGTACATGAATATCTATAGAAGCATAATTCATAATAGCCAAAAAGGAGAAATGAGTCAAATTCCCATCAGCTGATGCATCAACAAGATATGGTATAGTCACACAATGGAATACTATTTGGCAATAAAAATAAAGTGCTGATACATACTACCACATGAATGAACCTTGGAAGCATCATGCTACTGAAAAAAGCCAGACACAAAAGGCCATGTATTGTATGATTTCATTCATATGAAATGTCTGTAACAGGCAAATCTATAGAAACTGAACATAGATTTGTGGTTGCCAGGAGCTGAGGTGAGGACAGAATGGGGAGTGACAGATATCTGAGGTTTCTCTTGGGGGCGATGAAAATGCCCTAAAATTATACGGCAGTGATGGAGGCACAGCATCGTGAATACACTTAAATCCACTGAACTGTATATGTTAAAAGGGTAAATTTTATGGTATGTGAAATATATCTCAGTGAAGCTAGTATTAAAAGTGGATCATTGATTTAAGTGTAGAACCTAAAACTATAACATTTTTAGAAGAAAACACAGTAGTAATCTTTGTGAACTAGGGTTAGACAAAAATTTCTCAGAAACACCACCAAATAATGATCTTTAAAAGATTAAACATATAGATTGGATTCATCAAAATCAGAAAATCTGGTCTGCAAAACACCATGTTGGGTGAATGAAAAACAAGCCTTAGACTAGAAGAAAATATTTGCATGTTACATATTTGATAAGGAACTTAAAAACTCTCAAAATATAATAATTCAATTTAAAAATGAGCAAAAGATTAGAACAGAGATTTTGCTAAAGAAGATATTTGAATGGTAATTAGCACATAAGTACTTAACAGGAAATGTAAATTAAAACTACAATGAGATACTGCTTATTACTAGAATGGCTAAAATTAAAAAGACTGGCCACACCATGTGTCAGCAAGGATGTGAATCAGCTGGAATTCTCAGATGCTGCTGACGAAAATGTAGCATGGTCAGCCACTTTAGGAAACAGTTTGGCAATTTCTTAAAGTTTTAACAGACATATGATCCAATATTTTGTTCTTAGATATTGAACATGAAAAATGAAAGCACATATATCTGTAAAAAGACTTGTACATGAATGTTTATAGCAGCTTTACTTATAATAGCCAAATACTGTATACAACCCAAATGTTCATCAACAGGTGGATGAATAAACAAAAATTTAAAAAATTCTACTTGTTGACAAAAGCAAATACATATCACAGCATGGGTGAATCTCAAAACAATTATTCTGAGTGAAGAAATAAGACAAAAGAAGAGTACTCACTGTATGATTCCATGTATAACATTCAAATTAATTTACATTGTCAGAAAGCATAACAGTGGTTTCTTGGGGGTTGAGAATGTGCGGATAAGAGGAAAGATTACAAATGGCATAAGAAATATTTAAGGATGACAGACTTGTTCATTATCTTGATTGCAGTGATTGTTGATGGTTTCGCAGGTGCATACATGTTAAAATTTATCAAAGTTTTAAAAAGATTTTATTTATTTATTTTTAGAGAGAGGTGAAGGGAAGGAGAAAGAGGGAGAGAAACATCAACATGGGGTTGCCTCTCACATGGCCCCCACTGGGGACCTGGCCCACAGCCCAGGCATGTGCCCTAGTTGGGAATTGAGCCAGTGACCCTTTGGTTCACAGACTGGCAATCAATCCACTGAGCCACCCAGCCAGGGAACAAAATTTATCAAATTTTGTAGTTTAAATATGTGCAGTTTATTGTGTAACTAAATATTAATAGAAATGTTTGAAATAAAGTAAAAAGAATAAAAATTAGCCTGTGCTGTCTTTTTGAGCATTTGAAAGAATAATTAGCCAGACTAAGAAAAAAGCACTGTCAAATTCAATATTAGTGTATTGAACACTGTCTGTAATAGCAAAAGTTGACAATTTAAATTATAAATAGGTACCCAATAAAGTGCAGGTTTTAATAATAGGAAAATTTCTTCTATACAACACTGAAGAAAGAAATTAAGGAAGACACAAACAAATGGAAGCATGTGCCATGCTCATGAATAGGAAGAATTAACATCATCAAAATGGCCATACTGCCCAAAGTGATTTATAGATTCAATGCAATCTCTATTAAAGTACCAATGACATATCTCACAGATATAGAACAAACATTTCAGAAATTTATATGGAACCATAAAAGACCCCGAATAGCTGCAGCAATTTTGAGAAAGAAGAACAAAGCAGGAGGGATCACAATACCTGATATCAAACTGTATTACAAGGCCACTGTAATCAAAACAGCCTAGTACTGGCATAAGAACAGACACATAGACCAATGGAACAGAACAGAGAGCCCAGAAATAAACCTAAGTCTCAATGGTCAATTAATATTTGGCAAAGGGGGAAGAAGCATAAAATGGAGTAAAAATAGCCTCTTCATCAAATGGTGTTGGGAGATCTGGACAGCTACTTGCAAAAAAATGAAACTCGACCACCAACTTACACCATACACAAAAATAAATTCAAGGTGGATAAAAGACTTAAATATATTTCATGACACCATAAAAGTCCTAGAGGAAAACGTTGGCGGGAAAATCTCAGATATTCCACGCAGCAACATCTTCAATGATGTGTCCCCTAAAGCAAGGGACATAAAGGAAAGAATAAACAAATGGGACCTCATCAAATTAAAAAGCTTTTGCATGGTTAAAGAAAACAGCATTAAGATGAAAAGAGAACCAACTATATGGGAAAACATATTTGTCAATGATGCCTCGAACAAGGGTTTGATCTCCAAAATATATAAAGAACTCATATGACTCCACTCCAGGAAGACAAACAACCCAATTAAAAAATGGGCAAAAGACTTGAACAGACACTTCTCCAAGGAGGATATTCAAAGGGCACGGAAACATATGAAAAGATGCTCAGCATCACTAGCCATCAGAGAGATGCAAATTAAAACCACCATGAGATACCACTTGACACCGGTCAGAATGGCCATCATAAACAAATCAACAGACAAGTGTTGGAGAGGATGTGGAGAAAAGGGAACCCTAGTTCACTGTTGGTGGGGTTGTAGACTGTTGCAGCCACTGTGGAAAACAGTATGGAATTTCCTCAGAAAACTAAAAATGGAATTGCCTTTTGACCCAGCAATTCCACTGCTGGGATTATACCCTAAGAGCCCTGAAACACCAATCCAAAAGAACCTATGCACCCCAATGTTCATAGCAGCACAATTTACAATAGCCAAGTGCTGGAAGCAACCTAAGTGTCCATCAGTAAATGAGTGGATCAAAAACTGTGGTACATTTACACAATGGAATTCTACGCAGCAGAGAGAAAGAAGGAGATCCTACCCTTTGCAACAGCATGGATGGAACTAAAGAGCATTATGCTAAATGAAATAAGCCAGGCCATGAGGGAGAAATACCATATTATCTCACCTTTAATTGGACCATAATCAACAAAAGAAAACAGCAAACAAAATACAACCAGAGACATTGAAATTAAGAACAATCTAACAATGGCCAGAGGGGAGGGGGAGGGAACAGTGCGGGGAAGGGTTTTCAGGAAACACTATAAAGGACACATGGACATAACCAAGGGGGAAGGTAGGAGGCAAGGGAGGGAGATGGGATTGGCTGGGGTGGGAGGGAGTGGTGGGGGGGAAATGCAGACAACTGTAAATGAGCAACAATAAAGTAATAAAATCTTTAAAAAAATAGAAAAATTTCTTATGTATTGACTTAAAAAATGTCCAAGTAAATTAGTGAAAAATGCAAAGGGCAAAATGGTGTGCTTAATACTGTATTGTTACCCTCCCTTTTTACAGAAACTATTTGTGTGAAAAGGGAGGGTAATAAAAATGTATGTGTTAATATATGTTAAAGAAACTTTGAAAGGATATACAAGCACCTAGTAACAGCGGTTATTTGGTGTGGGCTGGGTATGATTATTGATGGAGACTGTACAAGAAGATGTTAAAGGATACTTCTTCATGTATTTGTACATATATATTCAGAAATATACACATTCATAATTTTGGAACCATGTAAATGTATAATACATGCATACAATTAGAAACAGTAAGAATTAAAGTTTTTAAAAGAATAAGAACAATTACATATAAACTTAGAAGAACTGGTAGAAAATATCATTGGGTTATGTGATTAAAGTAATTTTAATTTTCTGCTTCTCAGCATTTTGGCTAAGATCAAGTGGAGTAAAGTAACTTTAATTTTCTTTCTTGTGCTTTCTATAATTTCCAACTTGTTTAAAGCAATTGTGTGCTGCTGCCTTTGACACCAGCAGAACAGAAACAGATGCTGCTTGGCCCCGGCTGGCGTGGCTCAGCTGGTAGGGCATCATCTCATAGACCTAGAGGTCGCGGGTTTGATTCCCAGTCAGTGCATGCCCATGTTCGAGTGGGAGCATGTGTAGAAGGTGGCCAGGAGATGTTCCTCTCCCTCTCTTTCTCCCTCCCTTCCCCTCTCTCTAAAATAAAATAAAATAATAAAATAAAATTAAAACATAGATGTTACTTGATGTGAAAAAATAAAAATGAGAATAAAGGGACAAACACAATTAAAAAACCAGATCACTATTATTATTTATATTATTATTATTACTTTTGGTTAAAAATAAAAGTCAAATAGCTCTGGCTGGTGTGACTCAGTGGATTGCATGTCAGCCTGTGAACCAAAGGGTCACTGGTTCAATTCCCAGTCACGGCATGTGTCTGGGTTGAGGGCCAGGCCCCTACCCTCAAGAGGCAATCATACATTGATGTTTTCCTCCCTCTTTTTCTCCCTCCCTTCCCTTCTCAAAAACAAATAAAATCTTTAAAAAAAGGTCAAATAGCTCTCCTTGTGTATGGTTGAATAAATGAAAAAAAAAGTTGTAATTCAAAATGTGAGCCACAGTTATGTGGAGACTGAGTGGCTTTCTCCTTCAGAAGTAAGTTAATTCCTCAGAAACAACCAAAATTTAGAATCTGTGTTTATTTCATGTTCTCAGCAAGACTGGTGGGTATTCTATGTCTACATAATAACTTGATCAGAGTTATCATAGACAGCGAGTAGCAAGGAAGGACTGAATGCAGATGACAAGTGTAGTCTTGGAATTAAAACCATTGAGGAGAAAGTGAATGACAGACTGTACCTGGGGATTATTGAATTCAGGAATATAAATTATGATTTCTCCCCAAAAAAAGGAAAATGATAAAAAATAATTTTTTAAAGCTTATGGAAGAGGTATAGGGAAGAAAAATCCCTCATCTCCACCCTACAACAAAGTTACCAAAAGAAAGAATAAAAGAAATAAGTAGAGGAGGAAAAAAATAAGGAAATGATGGGGGAAACATTCCTGATCTAAAGAAAGAATTTAAGTTGACCGAGGAGCCTGAAGTCACAAATCCAGTCTGAAGCCTTGAGAACATCAGCAGTTCGGAAATTTACAGAGCCTTGGGGAAAACTCTAACATTCTACAAGTATAAGTTTTTCTAAATATGGAGGACTTGGCAAGCCCCCAGCTGACATTTTAACAATCTTTTTGTTGGTAGAGAGTAGGACTGAGGAATTCCAGGTAAATGTGGTGGATCGACTATATTTCCCTCTGCTACATCCCAAAAGTGCACTATAATGATAAAGAGAAAAAAAGGCATAAACAAACAAGAACAAAGAGACTAGCTAAGGAAATAATAGCAACATATTTTTGGAAGGTGAAATTCATATGGGCAAGTGGTAACTGATCTAGCGGACCAGAAAATCAGAGGTTGAAATCAAAAGCCCAAAACCAGGTTATTCATAACACAGAAGCCCAGTAAGAACCAGAATATGTAGATAGCAGACATTACTGGAAGCAGGAATACACATAGGGCTAGAAGGATGAGTACAAAGCACCTTGTCCTGGTAAAGATGGAGGCTAGCCCTTTTAGAGAGTTTCACCCACAGTGGTTCCCAACCTTGGCTGCATACTTGAGTTACCTGGGCAGAGTCCAGCATTAAAGCCTGGTGTTCAGGCCACAGCTAGGTGTAGTAAATCAGAAACTTGGGGTGGAATCCACCCAGGTATCAGCACTTTAAAAAGTTTCCCAAGCAATTCAGAGAGAACCCCTGAACAGAAAGCCTCTGGATATGAGGACATCTGGCACAGCTATAAGCTGGTGCTGTGCTGAAGATGGGGTGATGCAATCTATATGCTGAATAAAGCCCACTTGGTTTCCAAAAAGTATTTGGTAGCTGGGTTTGTTATACTGCATCTCCTGTATCCCATTCTCAAGAGTGGAGGGCTCCTCTCTGGGGACACTAGCCCAAGGAAAATGCCTAGAGGATCCTAGGGATCCCCAGTGAAATGAACCAATCAGATCACCCTACAAGGGAACCCACTTGGCAATGGATAAGAAAATTAGAGGATCAGCCCAGGAAATCTAACATTTAAATAATAAGTTACAGGGAAAAAATGAAATGGAAAATATTGTCCCACAATAAAAGAAAGCTTTCTAGAACTGAAAGACATGAGTTTCCAGATTGAAGGGGATCATAGAGCACTTAGCAAAATAAATTTGAAAAGACTCATATCAATGCACATCATTGACTTTTTAAATACACTCAAGATAAAGGAAGTTCCCACAAGTTTCCTGGGAGAGGAAAATAAAATTACATACAAATGGATTAGGAGTCGGAATGGTTTTAAGCTTCTCATCAGCAATACCAGAAGCTATAACACGAAAAATGTCTCTGATAATTTCCAACCTGGAATTCCATGCCTAGCCACACCATAAGTCAAGTGTGGAGGGGGTGGGAGTAAAAACACTTTTGATATTATAGGTTCTCAAAAAATATCCTTTTATGCAGCTTTCTCAAGAATTTACTAGAGCATGCGTCCTCCACCCAAAATGAAGAGACAAAACTAGAAAGAGAAACAAAGACATAGGATGGAAGCCACAAAGATCCAGTGCGGCAGAGAGGACGAGGAAAATCCCTAGGTCACAGCAAAAGCAGTTTGTAAGATCGTACCTGTTCCGCAGACCGAAGAAGACAAACACTTTTTACAGAAATAAGTAGAAAGGAGATCCTAGGTGGATTATTGCAACAAAAAATTAAAATAACACTGAAGAAACACTGATTTATTGGGATACACTGAGAGGAGGTTTGCATTTTCAGTAAACTATAGGAAATAAAGCACTTTTTAAAAATAAGCCACTTATTAATTCCAGGAAAAACAAAGTTTTAAAAGAAAGAAATCCTAATATGTCAAGTGACTTGATTCTGAACAATATATATTGACATAACAATGTACATACCATTTCAATTTAGCTCAAATGATAAAACTTATTTGGAGGATGGGAAAGGATATATGTGTATGTGGGGGTGGGGAGAAGGAGGTGCTAAAGTCAGTAATAACTAATACTTGAAACTGAAAAATCAAGAAATAACGGTATACTCTTTATATATAAGAAGTTTTTTTTAAAGAAAGAACTAGCAGAGTTGAAATTGATTATCTCTGAAGAATTGATGTCAAAGTTCAATGGGTAGGGCAGGAGACTGAAGTTTTTTGTTCTCTTAAAGAAATTTATGACTTTTTAAACTATGTACAGCTTTGTTAGAAATAAAACAAAAAAATTTAAAGCTTGAAACTGAGACTGGGTATTATGATCTGGGCAAACTAAATGAAGAAACCATCATAGACAGATCCTGCCAGCGATGTCAAGGGGTGGGAGGCTGGAGTTGGACTTACGGGTGACTTTAAATGTCTGAATGCAATGGGACTTTGTTTTACTGGCTTTTTCATTACCAGTGGCATTTAACTTTCTCAAATGTTAGCTGGACATTTGTATTTCTGTGTAGTAGTTGAGTTTGTAATTTAAAAAAATATAATGGGAAAAAAGTTGCTTTTTGAAAGAACTAACCGCAGTTTCTTCTGCCCTCTAATGGCATAATTCATCAAAGAGGAATTGTCTCTTGATTCAGAAAAACAACTCAGTGATTAATTTCAGTCTAAAGATAAAGAAGCTGTGATATAAGACAGAAAAGAAGGGGTAATGTTGTGCACAGAGAATGAAAGGATTATGTGATGTGCTCTAGGGAAAATGTCATAAAACTAAAGAAGACTGAGATTCTATCAGAATGAGATTTGAAGAGAAAAATCAGCACTGGGAGGACACATCAGGAACCCAAAAAGGAGCAAACCAAGATAAACCAGGTCGCCAGGTCTCAGAGTGTCACCAGAAATACTAGGGAAGATCTTGGTTCCAAGTTTATTGGCCCATTTGAAAACTGAAGACCTAAACTGTTAAAGAGAAAGTGATCCTAGAACTTCAGCAAAACTGATCAATACTTGGGCTATACAATAAAATAAAATTTTGAATTTGGGGGGTATGACACCTAAAATACAAGCAATGAAAGAAAAAATAAACAATGAGACTACATCAGACTAAAAGGCTTCCCTGCACAGCAAAAGAAACCATCAACAAAATGAAAAAGACAGCCTACAAAGTGGGAAAAATATTTGCACCATCTATTGGAGAAGGTGTTAATATCCAAAATATACCAAGAATTTATACAGCTCAATAGCAAACAAAGAAATAACTCAAAAATACACAAAAATTTAGAAATTTCTTTAATGATTATCTACTTCTCTCAAAACTGCTAAAAAATTATTTTCACATTTATTTCTGCTGAAACTGTTGTTGAACACTTATATTTGGGCCAGTTCTTGGAGTATTATTCAAGTCTACTGATTTGTCTGCCTAGTCCAGTACCAATACCATAATGATTCAAAAATTGTACACTGGAGATTCGATGGTGTGATGATGAGAACTCTGGACTCTGAAAACTGTATCTTTGAGTGTTTCTCCCCAACTGTGACACCCAGGGGACTGAGGCCAGTATGGCCCCTGGCCTCCTTCCTAGTAATGAGACCAGGTGTAGCAAATCTACTTTGGGGTAGAGTCTTCCCCTATCCCCAACAGTGTTGCAGCCCATGCCTCAGGCTTCCTTCAGGCGATTTCCATCATACGAAAAGTGGCCTCCAAGGGAATGACCCTCATATGTCCCACAACATCACCTGTCCTTCTAGGTTGTGAGGTGCTCACAATGTTCAAGGCCTTCTCTCTGTACTTTCCAAGAGGTATCTTCCTCCTCAGAAAAGAGAATTCTGTGTGTCTCTTTTAAAAACAAACTTTAAAGTGTGGTACTGTGGCAAAATTTCACGTCTCTGGCTATGTCTGTCCCACCGACTCATCCCTTCCCTGGCTTTTAGCGGTACTATAGTTTCCCCCATATTCATTTTTCATCACATTTGTTATTATTCTTGTTTCAGGAAATGAAAAAATCATTCTACCAGCTTTATTCACACATCATTAAGCCTAGCTTAAAATATCCTTATGAATAGTGATTAAAATTGTATTAAGGGGAGCTTCCAGTCAGGATGGCAGAGTAGGTAAACGAGGTACTCATATTTTCCCATGACCGCATCAAAATTACAGCTGAACTGCAGAGCAACCATTATGACAACCACTTGAAGTCTAGCTGACCAGAGGTCCTATAGCTAAGGATATAAGAAAGAAGCCACGTTGAGACTGGCAGGAGGTGTGGAGACACAGAGGACTGGTCTCATACCCACCTGTGGTGGTAAAGAATTAGGAGGAATATCTCAGCTGCAAAGGTCCCCGCTAAGGAGTGAGTGTTCCCAGCCCATACCAGGCCTCCCAGCCCAGGGTTCCACTGCCAGGAAGAGAAATCCCCATAATCTCTGGCTTTGAAAATCAGCAGGGATTGTGGCTGAGTGAGGTGGAAAGTTTCTGGAGTCTCAGGCATTCCTCTTGCCTGTGCATGGACTTATTCAGGCTTGTTCTGAGCTCCAGTGCTGGGGCAGCAGCTAGAAAGTAACCAAGGACATACAGGGAGGAACTGAATTGTCTGAAATGCTGACAGAGAAAATTGTTCATTTCCTGGGCCCTCCCCCATGGGCACAGGAAGGTGCCATATCTGAGTATCCATCCACCTGGCTCACACTGTTCTACCTGCCCTAGTGATTCCCTGAGATCTCTCCCAACCCAATTTGCGCCCCCCGCCCCAAGCTGCTTCCAGTGACTTTTCCATACAAATGGCCTGTATTGGTTCATGTTGCAAACTTTCCTAAAATCTCTCAGAGACTTACAAATCCCAAACAAGCAGCATCTGAGCTAAGCATGCCTCATACCTCTTGCTAAGTGACTCCAGGCCAGGCATACTAGCAGCCAGCCTTGGTTTTCAGCTTGGTCTCACCTGGGTACCTCCAAACCCAGCACAAGTAGCAGCCATCTGCAAATTGCTTTGTAGCTCACACTGGGTAGCCTGGGCAGGGCCCCAGCAGTGGCTGACCTTGGTCTGCACCTTCCAGGAGGCCCCAGAGCCAACACACCCAGTGGACAACTTCAGATTATGCCAGAGCACTGCACCACCCAACCACCTTCACAAGCAACACACTCAAGGGGCAAATTCATCAGGCAATAGAACTCACTGAAGCAAGTCCTGCTCTGTGGGGTTGGCCCCTGCACAGCTGATCCTTCTCTGTAGTTGTGGTCAGTCCTCACAGATGATTGGTCTGGGGGTCAATCCCTCCCACTGATGTGCCAACAGCAATCAAGCCTCAACCAGAATAGAGGGGTGCACACAGCCCAATGGGAGGCATACCTGGAGCACCCAGCTCAAGTGAATGGGGAGGCTGTGCCACTGGGCCTTCCAGGACACCTACTACATTAGGCCACCCTACCAAGCCTGGGATACATAGCAGATCTATCTAATCCATAGAAACAAACACAGAAAGACAGCCAAAATGGGAAGACAAATGACTAAATGAAATGGAGGCATGCAAACTGATACAGAGTTAAAAACAATGACTACAAGGATGTTCAAGGAACTTAGATCTTCAATGGCATAAAAATGACAAAGAAACCATAAAAAAGGACAGTCAGAAATGAAGAATACAATAAATGAAAAAAGGAATACACTAGAAGGCATCAATAGCAGATTAGATGAGGTAGAAAATCAAGTCAGTGATTTGGAAGACAAAGGAGAAGAAAATATCCAATTAGAGCAGCAAAAAGAAAACAAAAAGGATAGTTTAAGGGACCCCTGGGACAATGTTAAGCATAACAACATGCACATCATAGGGGTACCAGAAGGAGAAGGGATTGAGAAACTATTTGAAGAAAGACACAGGTTCAGGAAGCACATAGAGTCTAAACAAGATAAACCCAAAGAGGGCCACACCAAGACAACATCATAATTAAAAGGCAAAAGGTAAAAGACAGAGAGGGAGAATCTTAAAAACAGCAAGAGAAAAGCAGTTAGTTACCTACAAGGGCCTCCCATAAGACTGTCAGCTGATTTCTCAACAGAAACTTTGCAGGCCAGAAGGGACTGGCATAAAATATTCAAGGTAATGTAAAGCAAGGACCTACAACCAAGATTACTCTACCCAGTAAAGCTACTGTTTAGACTCAAAGGACAGATAGAGAGCTTCTCAAACAACAAAAAGCTAAAGGAGTTCATTCACCAAATCAATATTACAAGAAATGTTACAGGGTCTTCTTTAAGGAAAAAAAAAGATTAAAAATATGAATAATAAAATGACAATACTCTATCATCAGTAATGATGTTGAATGCAAATTGATTAAATGCTCCAATAGAAAGATATAGGGTGGCTGAATGGATAAGAAAACAAGACCCTTATATATGCTGTCTACAGGAGACCCACTTCAGTTCGAAAGACACACACAGATTGAAGGTAAAGAGATGGAAAAGGTATTTCATGACAATGGAAACAAACAAACAAACAAACAAAAAGCTAGGATAGCAATACCAGACAAAGTAGATTTTAAAACACAGGATA
This sequence comes from Macrotus californicus, assembly GCA_007922815.1. Classification (NCBI taxonomy): domain Eukaryota; kingdom Metazoa; phylum Chordata; class Mammalia; order Chiroptera; family Phyllostomidae; genus Macrotus; species Macrotus californicus. The sequence goes on along the minus strand of VMDR010011201.1, from coordinate 12,357 downwards.
TAACAGGAGACAAAGAAAAGACCCAGCAATTCCACTTCTGGGTATTTATTTGGAGAAATCCTACACACTAACTTGCAAAGATATTTGTATCCATATATTCATTGCAGCATTATTTACATAGTCAAAATATAGAGGCAACTTAAGTGCCCCATCAATAGATGAGTGGATAAAGAAGTGGTACATATGTACAATGGCATATGACTCCACCATAAAAGAGAATGACGTTCTGCCATTTGCCAACAACAGGGACAGACCTAGAGAGTACTGTGCTCAGTGAAATAAGTCACAGAGAAAAACATGCCAGATGATTTCACTTATATGTGGAATCTAAAAAGAAATAAATGATCAAGCAGAACGGAAACAGAATAGGTAGAGACCACTTTGAGGGCTGCCAGATGGGAGGGGATTTAGGAGTAGGTGAAAAAGAGGAAGGGATTAAGAAGTACAAGTTGATAGTTACAAAATAGTCATGGGGCTGTGAAGTATAGAATCAGGAACAGAGTCAACATTGTAATAACAATGTCTGGTGTCAGATGGGTACTACTAGATTTATTGGGGCGATCACCTCATAAGTTATTTAAGTGTCTAATCACTGGGTTGTACAGCTAAAACTAATATAATCTTGTTCAACTGTAATTGAAAAATTAAAAAAAAACTTAAATTGTGTTAAAGTGCCACTGTTTCTACAAAAAAGTTTTATTTTGAATCCTAAGTCATGCCCACTCTTTTTTAGTATCTTTACTACTAAAAAAGAAAAACTAACTAGAAAAATATTTATACTGGCCAAGCCAACTTCACACCAAGTTACCAAGAGCCACGTTTCCAAGTGGAAAAGCAAGATTTATGCTGGTGTTGGCTTTACTGTGAAATCACAGTTCACCCTCCACTAGTGTTTTTTTTTAAGTGCATAAAGAAACTAGCAATAACTATGTTTAAGTCCTTTTAACATGATCTTTATAATAATTCGAGACTCATAACAAAGAGAAGCCTTGATACGCTGTTTAAATGACATTACTGATTCACACGCAATCTGAGTGTTTCCCCGACTCCGTTGCTCTTCCACACAAGTGTGCTGAACTGCTATCCGCACACAGCAGCCCCACAGTACCCTTTACCAAGAATGGGAGTGGCTTAGGTTACTTAATTCTCTTCTTTCATGACCATTTGCAATTCTTAAAATTCAGTGTTTATATGAAAAGAAAAAGTAGGGTGTACTATATATATTATGTATTTACTAGTGAGACTTCTGTTGTTAAATTGAGACCTGCTGAAGCCAGATTGGGTGAATGGCAGATGTATAAAAGGACTGAGGAAAGAGCATGTTCCCAATCAGGGCTTCTGTTCCACAGTTTTGTACAATAACAGCACTCGTTAGGGTTAAAACCCTGGCTGGTGTGGCACAGTGGATTTGAGTGCCGGCCTGGGAACCAAAGGGTCGCTGGTTCCATTTCCAGTCAGGGCACGTGCCTGGGTTGCTGGCCAGGTGCCCTGTAGGGGGCATATGAGAACCACATATTGATGTTTCTCTCCTCTCTCTCCCTTCCCCTCTTTAAAAATAAATAAAACCTTTAAAAAATGATTCATTTAAATGATGGGGACACTTGTACATATTGGGATGAATAAACCATTAACTAGCTTTCTACTGCTCTGAAATTCTTGCTTGACCATTTTGGAGGGGACTTAGCTCCCTTCATTTGGCATGCAGAGAGTAGGAAAGGAATTTTTAGGCCTGATTGCAAGGCTTTCCAATTTCCTTGGCACACTGAAGCAGCTGGGTATTGGGAGAATACTATTTTCCTAATTTACAGTTGCACAAAAACTTTTGGCTCTTAAAAAAGGTGACATACCAGTGGTTTCCAGGATGTTTGCAAAATGTAACTTCAAAGCTAAAGAAAAAAGTTCTCATTTTTATCAATTCAAACATTATCATGTGCAAGGTATATTTTGGCTTCTGGAATTAGAAGATCAGACACATTCCTTTTGAGGAGCTCACATAGTCGAATGAGGGAGATGACCAGGCAGAGCCCATACATAGAGAACAACTTCGATTATTACTACAGCATCCTCAGTGAGGTTACCGTGTATGGGCGTGGGCAGGCAGGCACTGTAAGGGAGTAATTTAAAGGGAGGCTGACTCGTGAACAATGAATAGGAAACCATGAAACAGGCGAAGGATGAAGGAAATTCCAGTCAGATATGAAACAGCCAAGATTAGAAGACAGGGAGATACAATGTGGCCTTTTACTGGACCAGCAAAACTAGGCGGGCCTTACATTTTGCCCAGTTCCTCCACACATCAGGAATGAGGACTGGTTACGCACCAGGCTTAAGTATCCAAGGCTGGACTGCACTTTCATAGGCAGTGTCCTGCTCCAAGTAGCATCAGACATCACGAACCACTACAATTTCTAAGGACCAAGTACAAGCACCTAGCACTGTGCCTGGCAAAGTTACTTCTTAAATTTTCTTTCAGGCCTTTAATTTCATTAGGCAGTGCTCAGCACCCTCACCTGAACTAGGTGCAGCTGTTTAGGTACAGCAAGATAGATAAAGGGAAGCAGGTTTGGGGGAGTGTTATGTGATTGAAATGATGGGGTACAGGCAAACATAGATAGTTTCAAACAAAGGGATGAACTGACACCTCAGGCCTGAACAAGGCCAAGAGAGGACAGAGCTGAAACACCAGGTTGTAGATGAAATGCTGAGTTTAAATTTGGGAGAGAAATGACCACAGGCCATGACTAACCCCAGAACACTGGCAAAGGAGTGGACAGCAGTTAAAGTGAAGGTCAGGTAAGCTTAAAAATTACAGGACAATGAGCCTAGGTAATGAAACTGACCACACACAATGGAACTGAGTTCTGGGTGCCAAAATTCTCGGCGAGTGTGGGACATATAATTTGGATTTGGGTCCAGATTACTAAGAACTAAGAGTATAGTCTGGCTGGAGTATTTAAAGCAGAAAGCTAGTGTTTTGTGTGGGGAATGGGGAGGCTGGGAGTGGGCAGGACAGACATCCCATCCCTAGTGACACATGTCTGGGGGTAAACAAATGTGATTTGAGAAATCTTAACAAGAGCAGAGTCCTTCACTGAAAGGCAGCCTTTCCCAAACTTAACTCAGTCCTGAACAGCTTTCATGTTAACAGCATTCATGTATTCCCTATATTTCTTATAGATAAGTTTTTTAAAAACATTAAATGTTGCATTAAAAAACATGTTTAAGAAAGCGTTTATCACCAGAAATCAGGCACCAGCACCTGTATACAGCACTGTAGTCACACACACTCTGCAGAGCCTGAATCAAAGCATGAAGGTTAATAAGCCAACTTGCTTTCCTCTCCCACCACCAGGCTAGAATTGGTCTCTTTACTTTTTTTCTCCCTTAAAAATTAAAAAAAAAAAAAAATTGATTCTAGAGAAGGGAAGGTAGAGTGGGAAACATTGATGTGAGAAACACAGACCAGTTGCCTCTAGCACATGCCCTGACTGGAGACCAAACCCACGACCCAGGCATGTGCCCTGACCCAAGAATCAAACCGGTAACCTTTCAGCTTGTGGGATGACGCTCAACCAAGCTACATGGGCCAGGGCATAGCCACTGTCTTCTTCGTCCCTCTTTATATGTCCTTATTTCCAAAGGGGGATAACTCCCAAATCCTAATAGCTTTTCATTGCCTACTCTATACTTCCTGAACTGCAGCCATTAAGGAAATTCACCAGTTGTACCTAGTGCTTCTAGACCTATTGCTGCTTGCTTTTATCAACTGGGAGCTCACTGGTTGGGTCTCTTTGGCTGAAATTTTATCAAGGAATTTAATTCATCCAAGTTTAAGGAAAAACACACAACCATAAACAACTCACAATTCCTCATCTCTAAAATTCAAGTTCAAACTTCTGACCACTCAAGACCCTTCTAGATTTATTCAACTGAATTTCCAATTAATCCTGGTTTATTATTTCCAGCTACCTGCTAACCAGTCCCAATAAAGAGTACTTTTTGTTTACTTCAGAAATTTTGCATATTCAGCCCACCTTATAGTAAAGCTCAACGGATATTTTAAATGGAAAAATGGAAGGACAGACAGACATGATACTACTTTCTTTGAATAATATTCCACATTTGAAAAGTTTACTGAAAACTTTTATTGTAATCAAAAAGTGACATAACGGGGTTGTAATGAATTCAGCAAATCATTCTGCTGATATTTTAGAACTGATACCAGCTTTTGCCAGGCAATTAAAAAATTCAAATGTGAAAATTTCACAGTACAGTAAACTCCACCCCAACTAATTAATGGTGGTTAAAAATAATAGATCCTAGCAAAACCTCTCATGTTACATGGTCACAACTCACAATTCTGTACAAAAGTTCGTGTTATAAAGCTCTGATGTAAAAATCAAATAATCAAGCAGCAATATTTTAAGTGCAGCACAGGGTCTTCCATATCATTATTTACAAGGCTTGAATCTCTTTACATTATAACAAAATTTAATACAGATGACTTAGTAATTAAGTCAATTTTTAAAATCTGTCCTACACAGTGACAGATTTCACTTTTTGGTCATCTTTCTCCTTCTCCTTTTCTTTATCCTTGCTCTTCTTTGATTTCTTTTTCTTGTGTTTGTGTTTCTGGCTTTTTTCCAATTCTGCTTCAGGACCTGCATGTTTCTTATGCTTCTTATGTTTTTTATGTTTCTTGTGCTTTTTCTTTTCCTTCTTTTTCTTCTTCTTCTTGCTGTCCTGACTTTCTGCAGAGCTGGCACTGCTACTGTGGCTTCGAGTTTGGCTTCCAGAAGGGCTGTGACTTCTACTTGGACTAACACTAGGACTGCTCTGACTCTGGCTCCTGTTGATGCCTATCTGGCTGGCTGTGGCTGGGTCTGGGCTCTCTTTTACTTTCTCCGTGACTTTATCTTTCAGTTCTTTAGAAACTTTTCCTGAGGATTCCTCCTCTTTCACTGATGCATTGCTTTCACTGTCACTTTCATTATAGTCTGGTTCAAAAGCAGCTTCATCAGTTTCTCTAGTTAAGTCGGAGGAAAGGCGAGAGGAGTGACTTAACTGGGTTTTTGGCTTGGTAGCATTCTTGTCAATTTGCCCAGTAACCTGCTCTTTTTCAATTGTTGGGTCTGGTGGGTTAAGTATATAAAGTAATTTATTGCCGCTTGACTCTTTATTGTTCCTCGTTTCTAACACATGCTTTTCACGATCTTTACAAGGATTTTTATCTACGCATTTTGTCTCTTCGCTTAAGCGTTTAGCATCATAAGGGGGTTTATGGTCATGAGGTTTTTTGTCTTTTGACGGACTAGAATTACTTTTTTTGGAATCTCCTGTTCCTTTTTTAGGCAAATCTCTCTCCTCCCTTGGCTTAGTTTTCTGTCCAGATGCAGAATCTTTACTCCGAGAAGGAGAGTCTTTTCTTCTTGTTAATTCATTCCTTTCATCTCTACGTTTGGAACTTGAATGTTCTCTGCTGTCATAGTCCACTTTTTTGTCTCTATTAGGAGTGAAGTCTTTATTTGAGGAACCTCGAGTGGAATCATGCTTATCTGAAGTTCTAGTCTCTTTGGAAGATTGAGACAAACTTTTAAAATTTCCTTGTTCATTCAGACGGTCCAAGTTACTATCTTTCTCTGGCTGAGTATTGCTCTTCCTCTTTTCAGGGTTTTCCTTTTCCAATACTGAATGATCTCTATCTTTGGTTTTCCCCTTTTCACTAGATGCAGTGTTTTTTGAACTTTTGACTTCATGCTGTGTAATTTCATGGCCCACTTCCTTGGTGACTTTCTGAACTTTCTCTGATGTCTCACTTTCCTTTTCAGTATACTTCACTGTATTTGATGGTTTAGTGCTAACATTTTTTATAACACTGGCAGGTTTTCCTACAGTTGATACAGGCTGTGTGGCCTTAACATCTTCTTCTTCAGATTCAAAGTCATCTTTATCCCACTTGGACTGAGGAACCTGAATCATAATAATGACATCTTCAGCAGGAGCTGTATTGTCATTATTATATTCTTCCATAGTTTTGATGACAGTTCTCTTTGTATCTGTTTTTTCTTCAGATTTCCTCACAGGACTGCCTCCAGTTGAACTTGTACTAAAAAGAAATTAAAATATTAATAACTTATTATTAAACACTAACATAAAAAGGCTAACTTACACATGATAAATGTTTAACTTCAAAAGCAATTATTTTGCTCTAATAGAGATATAAATAACTTAAGTAAATGACTCTACAAAAACAATGTGACTCACCCTCAGAATCTACTTACATTAACAATCCCTTTCTTAGAATTAAGAGTACACCAGCCTAACTCCCAATATCAATGCACACTGTTAATTAACATACTCCACTTTAATAAGAAGTACCAGCATGGATAAAATTAAAGAAAATTCTCTCCTAAAACCACCACCCACCTCCTCCTACCACCCATATCAGGTACCTGGTATAGTCCACAAGAGTGGAGCTGGATCCTTCAGTTCCAGTTACTTTTCGCCTGACCTTTCCTTTGACTTTTTCTTGTTTGATTTTGCTAGATGTTGACTCCAATTTTTCAGAGGGTTCTTTTGTATTCGATACATTTTCCGTACTTCCGATTTTTTTACCGGTTTCTCTGTTTAGCTTAATTTTTTTGGTTGGGGCTGTCGATGATGAAGCTTTGTCTTTTTCTGGGGTCCTGTCCAACTTTTCAATATCAAGTTCCATTTTGCGTTTTGGCGATGGTTTCACTATTTCAGTAACTTCTAGTTTAGAGATTTTCATTGAAGATGACTCAAAATCTTTATCTGCACCCCTTTCTTCAGTTTTTCTCTTTCTTTTTTCTCCCTTGCTGTCAAGTGACTTACTTTTCTCATTAGGCTTCTTGGCCTTGTCTTCCTTACTAGTTAGCTTTTCTGATTTGACATCTTTGGGGTAGTCCTTCTTCACTTTTTCCTCTTTGATGGGTTTTGTTTCTTGGTGTTCTTTTGCTGATTTAGAGTGAGCTTTCCTGGGGGTGCCAATGGTCTTTTCTTCTTTCTGAGAGGAAGATGACGATTTAGCACTGTCAGCCTTTGGAGTCTCCTCTTTGGCTTTTTTAAGTGGAGGTTCAGATCGAGGAGACTTTTCACGCTCCCCTTCTAGTTTTTCTTGGGGTCCCCTAGCAGGTCTTACAACAGTTTCTTTTTTGGACGCAGCAGATCCATCATTTTTTCGTTTGGTCTTGTCACCTTTTGCTTTTGGTTTATCCTTTTCTCTTTTGTCTTTTTCAGACACTGATTTGAAAGTGATGGATTCTGCATCCATTGGTTCATCTCTAACTGGTGTAGCATCATCTCTACTTGGGAGAACAAATAATGAGTCCGTTTTATTCTCTTCACCACTTGTAGGTTCTCTTGATTTCCTAGAAGTTTCTAATAACTCTGGGTTTAGAAAGCCTTCACTCTCTTCCCCCTTTCTTCTCCTCCTATGTTTCTTATGTTTACTTCCTTTAGCATCTCCTGGAGCATTGTCACTATCCTTCTCTTTTGACTTTGTACTGTCCTTCTGACTGTGACTGTCTCTTGTTGAAAGCTTTTCTGGGTAGTTGCCACCTATGGTCCGACTTCTATGACTTTGCCCACCAGAATAATCTTCTCTGCGGCCTCTTGTAAAGGGAGAATTCCTGATATTAAGTGGCAAAAATCTCTCTGGAGAAAAGTTCTCTCTATTTGCTGATGGTCGAGGCTGTGCTCCAGCGGCATAACCTTTGTAATATTTTTCATACCACTCTCTGTATTTTCTCTCCCATTCTCGGTAACGTTCTTTTTCAAATGGGTCTCTAAAGTCAACACTCCTTCCATAATAAGCTTTCATGTCATAAGGTGGTGGAACTTCTCTGTATCGATTAAAGTATTCACGTTCTGTTTCCCCTTGAGGTACAGTACGTTTATTAGGAGACTGTCCCCTAAATGCTTGAGGAGATCTTGATCGTGAATGATATCGCCTATATGGGGGTGACCTTGACCTAGATCGATGATATCCATGAGATCTAGACCGTGAACGGTAATTTCGACTCTTGCCTCTGCCTCTTCTGGGGTATGGAGGTGATCGTGAATAAGAACGAGAGTGTGAGCGGCTAAATGATCGAGAATAAGAACGGGACCGCGTTGAACCAGATCTTGATTTAGAGTAAGTATAAGAACTTCTTGAATATGAGGAACCACTATAAGGAGATTTAGACCTAAAAACAAAAACAAAACAATGGTTGATAGTTGAGAAATATATACAAAATAAAATACAGACCTCAAATTCTAGCATGCTTCTCCTCACGGTTCCATCTTTCTTTATATTGTTTTATCTTGGATGATTGAAGAGGCACAGGGGCCTTTATCGAAATGCAATAAAGTACACAAAGGTCAGATCACTCACTTGTTACAAAACAAAAGAGAAATCTTAACAATCAGAGTGAAGTGCATTAATGTGCTGTGAGTTATGTGAGCTAATTAACTTTTTAAAAAATGCCAATTAAATTAAAATTTTACTTCCTATCTGCTTATTTGAGTAATTTTCTTTGTCCTATCTTGGCTTATAGTCTAGCTTTGAAAGAAATCACATTTCAACTGTAAACTTAAAAAAAGTATTTTAAACAAACTTCCAGGGAATTTTTATAATTCAGTTTTTCTATCAATGAAGCAACTTATATTCTACCACACATCATAATTATACAGGTTAATGTTCCAGCAAGAAGCTGTAGCCTTAAGTAACAGGTTCCTCAGAAATATGCTTTGGCTATACCCCTATTTCTTTCCTTTCACAAACATTTCCCAATTATTTCACACTATAAATAACTTCGAGGGACAAGGGCACTTTAATCCCCATAACTGCTAGTTCTACACAATAGAATTGACACTGAGACATTACTTCAGTAAAAGGATATTGGGAAATAAGCTGCATCTCCATCTCTATATATCTAGACCGAATCAGAAAAACTCCAAAAGTGCAGTGTTATTTATATCCACAGCTAATCCCTGGATATGCAAAGTCCCATTTGTAATTCTGTTGTGAAGGCTTGCAAAACACTAACCTGGAAAATGAGCGCCTACGCTCCTTTTGAATCTTTTTGTATTCCATCAATTCCTTAGCAAAATCATTTGTAAACTCATCTAGCTTGGACTTTTTCTTTTCCCTAGTAAAATAAAGTTAAAGAGTGAAAGTTAACAAAAACCATTTAAGAAAACTAACAAGACAAATGTAATTAGACCATGAATGAAATGAATGAAATTGCCATTAGTTTTCCACTTTAAAACTATAGGTAACTAGGAATCCCTGTGGAAGTTGCTTTTATGGCTTTGGTTCAATTTCTAGGTGATTTTTCTTGTACTAATAGGAAACACTGAGAATGTTTCCAAAGATACCTGCATCAGAAAATGAAAGTATATAATAATTTCAAATTAAAACACTTACTCTTCTTTTAGCCGTCGTTGCTCTCTATAGAATTCTTCCCTGGACAGAGGTGGTGCTTGTGTTGTTGGGATGGTATTTGAATGAGCGGTCTGCACTCCTGATGATACCCAAGGTGTTGATAAATTGGCTGGTGCTGGAGGGAACCCTGGGGGAGGGACACTATATCCAGCAGGTGGTGGCTGGCCAGGAGGAAACTGAGGAGAAAACTGTGGTGGAGGTACACCTGGAGGGAGAGGCAGTGTATGTGGAGGAGGTGGATACAAGGGAGGGGGTGGGACAGGCACAAAAACTGGAGTAGCTGGTAGTGACGGGCCTTGAGTTCTCTGTGATCTTTCGCTGTGGTGTCGTCCACGGTTTATACTTCTGGAGAAATAAATTCCAAGATATTATTTCTTCACACCAAAATCACCTGAGACAAGTAAGGTTTTCTTTTCTATCCATACTTACTTCCAAACTTACAAACAATGGAATAGAATAAGAACAAATAAGTATAAAACATTGATATCATTTATATGTACCATTTATATGTAAAAATAATTATAAGGCCACCTAGGGACCGATATGATATGTTACAACTTTACGGGCCTTTTCTATTTGGCAAGGCTATATTTAAAAGTTCTCTTTTGTGAAGTTCAGATTTATTATCACTCCTAAATAATCTCATTACTTCCTTATCTGTCATTTAAAGGAACTAGCTGATAGATTATTGTCTCTATGAAGTAGTTCTCCCCCAAAAAGGAGAAAAAACTTCCTGTAATCTTTTTGAGGAAAGAAATGGGTAAAGACCCTTCAAAGTAGAGTAAATATTAGTTTTAACATTTTTAATGAACAATTAAAAATTTCACTGTTTTCTTTCAAAAAGGCTCGGTAAAAATAACAGCATTGGCCAAAGTTTCTGATTTGTGCCTCATCAAAGAAACAGTAGTGGCTTCCACTCTTTTAAAGTGGGCTTTTTTCCTGTTAAACTATTTTTTAAATGGGTAACTGGTACACAACAACAGCAGAAAGGCTGTTTTAAGATTTTAAGCCTTTTCAGAGTCTGATTTAGTAAACATTGTCTTCCATTAACATGCTCTATTATGAAGTCTTAGTTAACTTTCAGAAGGCTAGCAATTCTCAGTGGAACACTAGAAAATACCTGTACTAAAACTGTTGTAAAGTTAATCTGGAAGACTCTGTACCCTAGGGATGAATATGACCAAAAGACTAAGACTTATGGCCTACTTCTCAGATTAACATTGCTTGTGCCTGTGCAGCCCCTAACAATCTTGTCTCTTCTGTTAGAAAAGAAAAGAAAAAAGGAGAAGACTGGAACAATTGAGTCTGGATGGAAAAGAAATAAATGCAATTCTTTCTTCACACTTGGGAGCTGAGCTGTTAACTTAAACATTACCTGGGCCTTAGTGACTTCCCCTGCCTTCAAAAGAGTAAATGTAAGTCAATGTTCTGCCATGTGCTGACAGGGAGAAAGTAGTCATTGTGAAGGAGCCTTAAAAACCATCACTAAAATAATAAGTGTAATCTATATTTTTCTAGGCCTCTTAAGGGCAACTACGAGGACTTAAGTGAAATACAAGGGGAGACCCCTAAAAAACTGGAATTTATTTACAAAAAATTATATATTTATTCTTACATGTTTACACTTCAGTCACCTTCAAAGTATTCTATCGAGGTGTTTTTTCCACTGCTCAAAACAGTTTCCAAACTCATCAATTTTGATGCCCTAAAGACATCATTAGTGCTTGTCATTTTTTGTTTCACCTCTTCCACATCAACAAAACGTTTCCCTGTGAGGACTTTTTTCTTCCAGGGAAACAAATTTTAAAAAAGTCGCCTGGGGTAACATCAACTGAATAGGAAGGGTGGGGCATGGTGCTCATGCCGTTTTTGGTCAAAAACTACTGAACACTCAGTGTGGTGTGGGCAGGCACAGTTGTATTTCATCCATCACGAAATGGGCAAATGCATGTAAAGAGTCTTCAAAAAAAAATTTTTTTCCCCACCAAACTCAGCCTCTCACACCACCACCAGCTGGTATACTGATACAGATGGGTTCCTGGAACACTCACCTAGTAGAGAAAGCCTGTACTACAAGGGGCCCAACCTCCAGAAGATAATTCTGGTTTTTTATGAGTCCCCCCTTTATAAGTGTAAACATTATTGTGCTTTAATTTCTGCATGTTACATTTTTCACTATGTCATCAGATTAGTGTTTTTCAAGATTTTTAGCAAGTTTACCTGTAGCAGCTCCTCTCCCCCCTTCTAATTTGCTGTGGTGGAGAAACCAGATATCCAAGCTTGTTGGAACTGTATGGAAAAAAATAAAATAGGTTTGATTATAACACATTACTTTTTAGCGTGTATACACTTTTTAACTACTCTAAAAACTTTTTCTTACTCTCTGATCCCAACTCTTAAAATGGTTCCAGATATGAGCAAATATTACATTTACTTAAAATTAACTATTAATAATCACACCTCAATATATAATACTTTCTGCAATATTGTATTTTAATTAGCATTCTATAGTTTACACTGTGAACTTATTGTTACAGAAAAGGAAGAAAGCCCTTTATCTGCTGGGCACTGTGTAGGCATTTTCCATGTTGAAATGGGCAGTACCAGTCCAATTCTACAGATGAGGAAATAGGCTGAGGGGTGCAACACATGCCCACGGTCATGCCGTTAATAAATGGAGGAGCTAGGATTCAAACCCAGGTGTACATGTCTCCCAATCTCACACTCTTTCTACTGAGATATTCTGCTAGTCTCTCATTTAACAAACATTTTCTATAGGAAATTTGGTTTATCTTTCAAACCAAAAAACCAGTTTTAGAATATATATACAAATGTGTGTATATATATATACATATATATATATACACACACACACACACACACACAAATATTAAGCCTGTTTACAT
>VMDR010011200.1:0-29035 GCA_007922815.1 Macrotus californicus | reverse complement strand
GCTCAGCAATTTCTCCTGGGAGGTGGCACCTTCTCATCAGCAATGTTGCCACTAGGTGCAGCCTGGATCACCAGGCACTTGAGTCAGGAAGGCCTGACAGTGCAGTAAGTGTTAAAAAGGTTACAATTAGAGACGCTGTTAAAACAACCTAGGGCTTCGGGTTACTAAAGATATTCGCAGAGTTTAGTGCAATATAAATAGCAGCGTTTATAGTGTCATGCATACAATTTTGAGCAGGATGACATGCCAAGGGGACATTCAGTGAATGCCCATCCAAGCTGGGACTTCTCTTGCCTCATTTCAATGTCAACGTTCTCAGGAACAGTAATCCAGGGTGTGTCCATCCTAAGAAAGGGGCAATGACATCCTACTACTCACAGGGCTGGACGACCACACCAGGACACAAGCCAAAGCTGGGGTCAGGTGGGGGACAGCTGCTGGAAACACTATTTCCTTCTTGGGGAGCTCACTGCATTGTGATTCTATCAGCTCACATTGCAAACAAGCTTGCAGAGAAAGGCCAGCATTCATCAGAATGAGGGGCCCGTGCAGGGTGTCAGCCTGAGTCTGCACATCACGCATCACACATCACACAGAGACTAGCAACCTGTCATTCAACAAAGATGATCATTGTAACAGTGCTCTCCACGGGCCAGGCGCTCTGCACTCACCCATTTCATCCTCACACAACCCAACAAAGTGACTGCTGGCAAACCCATTTTACTGATAAAGAAACCAAGGCCCAGCGACACATAACTAATCCACCGTCACCCAGCAAACTGGCAGCAACATTGAAATGGTGTGGCTCTAACAGGCCTCATTTCTGGGCAAATGAGGCAGGTTGAGGAGGGGGCGCCTTTTATTTTTCATTCCATGTACTTCCGTATTGTTTAAAGTTGTTATAAACAGCAGGTCTTCTTATATTACTTTTTAAATATTCCAAACCTCAGAAAGCATTTATGGGCAGCCCTGGCCCAGTTGGTTGGAGCGTCACCCTACATATCAAAACGTTGAGGGTTCCATCCCCAGTCAGGGCGCATACCTAGGTTTCAGGTTCGATCCCTGGTTGGGGTGCATAAGGGAGGCAACTGATTGATGTTTCTCTCTCACATCTCTCTTTCTCTCTGTTCCTTTCTCTCTAAAATCAATAAACATTTCCTCGGGCGAGGACTGAGAAAATAAGGAGAATGTGTGGCCAAGAGAAATAGTCCTACTTCTATAGAAGAAAAATGTATCACAATTTGACAGTGTCTACCAACAGCCATAAAAGTTGCTCTCCTTCACTACAATAATTCCATTTCTGGAAATCTATCCTGAAAAATTAAGCAGAGGCAGACAAAATTAAATGTAAAAAAAATGTTTTTATTATTAAGTGTTACTTTTAATAACCAGAAAGAAACTAAACATCCAACAACAGAGAGGACTGGACATCCTCATGATGGACTGGGGTGGTGCCATTAAAAATATTCTTGAAATAGCATCAGCAACAGAAGGAAAGGCTCATTACCTACGTCTAGGTTTAAGAAGTAACAAACAAGTCTAACAGCTTATAGGGGAATCGCTTAGAGGTGCAAAATGGCTCCAGCGGCAAAGGCCTCTGGGAAATGCTGGACTTTGTGTCACTCTGTAGCCTCAGGCTTGGCGGACGACCCAGGAAAGCACCCAAAGATAAACGCCATGCCCCCAGGAAGGAGGCAAATGAATGTACAGAGTATGATAACTGCCTGAGTTATCTGTCAACTTAGGAACGCATTGTGCTTTCTGGTGGTCTATGTGACTACCTTCCATATGATTTTATCGTTGACCCCCCTATAAAAAAGGACCCTCTCCTGAGAGGGGTGTGGATTCTTCCTGCCGGCCACCACTGGGAGCAGCTGCTTTGACCGTGTGCATGAGTTTCTCTTATTAAAGCTCTTGTGAATTTGAATCAGGCTACACGTCAGTTCTTACGAACTGGCCCTGAATTTAGACTTCTGGGGCTTCCCCCCAACACGACTAATGCTCTTAAAAGCTACTATGACGCATCCCCTGCCACCGTGAAGGGGAACAAAAGAGTCTTGGAAGGGCAGATAACTTTAGAGAGAGGTTTGCAGGGATTAAAGGGGGGTGGGTGGGCAGACAACTTTTACGTTTTATTGTGCATCTTTACAAATTATTTGAATGTTTACCATGTGTTACTTTTATTTCAAAAAATAAGCATTTTAAAGCTTTACATATATTATGATCCAATCATGTTTTCAGAATAACATTTCGTTACAATAATACACCAAAACATGACCGTTGCATTGCAGAATTATAGATAAGACGGCTTTCTCTTTATAATTTTTGTATTTTCCGACTTTTCTACCATAAACACAAATTTTATCATACAACGGCTCTCTTTAAACTTTAAGACATCCTATTAGTAAGAGGATGTACTACTTCTACTAAGGTCCTTAGAAATTTCAGGTTTGCACTGGTTATGTCTTGTCTCAGACCCACCCAAAGGGTCACACTGTCCTGAGTTACAGAGGTACCCCAGAATTAAACAGTAAAGAATCTTTCTCTTATTTTCCCCCTGAGTGGCTGGGGGGCATTAGCCAGATTTCAAAAAGGAACTTCTCCAACCTGAAGGTGAACTGTCCGCCAATGAGAGGTCACATCCAGTCTGTGCAAAGCACTGAAGGGATCACAAAGATGGCCCAGACTTGGACCCACCCCTCAGAAGAGGAGGGTGCAGTCCAGGGGAGGCGGTGAGAAGGCGTGGAATCAATTCAAACCCTAGGCAGAAAGCGACCAGACCCCTAACAGCAGAGATGTGAATAAAGGGCAACTGGGCTCAGAGGACGGAAGTTCACTTGCAGCCTGGGGTACAAGGACGGCTTTCAGAAGAGGTGGTATGGATTCTGGGTTTTAGGGGTCTGGGCATATTCAGCCCTGGCTAATATGGCTCAGTGGATTGAGTGCTGGCCTGTAAACCAAAAAGTCACTGGTTCAATTCCCAGTCAGGGCACAAGTGGTTGTGAACCAGGTCCCCAACAGGGGGCACACAAGAGGTAACCACACATTGAAGTATCTCTCCGTCTCTTTCTCCCTCCCCTCTCTCTAAAAATAAATAAATAAAATCTTTAAAAAAAAAAAAACAAGAAGTCTGGGCATATTCAAACACAGGCCAGGTGTTCACATGCCCGGTAAGGGCAGTCTCTGCAGTGTGTGGACCAAACGTTCTAGGGACTGTCCTTCCTACTTATGGGCAAGGCTGCCAGCCATCACCATGTCCAGGCATCTATATTTCCAAAGACCTATATGCCTGTTTTTTACCTTCCTAGGGCAGGGGTGTCAAGCTCATTTTCACCGGGGGCCACATCAGCCTGGTGGTTGCCTTCAAAGGGCCAAATGTAATTTAGGACTGTATAAATGTAACTACTCCTTAACTAGGGGCAAGGAGCTCAGCACTGCCACCGGGTAGAAACAAGGTGCTGGGCCGGAAACAACAAGGTGGAGGGCCGGATTCGGCCTCGGGCCTTCTGTTTGCCACCTGTGCCCTAGGG
This sequence comes from Macrotus californicus, assembly GCA_007922815.1. Lineage (NCBI taxonomy): Eukaryota > Metazoa > Chordata > Mammalia > Chiroptera > Phyllostomidae > Macrotus > Macrotus californicus. The sequence continues at coordinate 25,505 of VMDR010011200.1, read as the reverse complement.
CATCTAGCTCAATCACAAATCTGCAGCAAACAAGTTTATGGCTATTCGCAAACTGTTTTGACATTCCCAAGTCTTCTCACCGCAGGACACTAGACTTAACAAGAGTTTTCTGTGGAACAGCCTGGCTCTGGCCGAATTCCCACTCGATGTCTCCCTCCCACCAAAACTTTGCTGAGTTTACCGCATTCTTAACAGCGGCAAAAATGAAAGCACAGATCCTGTATTTGCTTGCTGCCCTGGATCAAGAGCTGGTATTCCAAGACAACAAAGTGCTCTCTTAGTGAAAGACAGCAAGACTCTCCCCCGGCCCCCTCTGCTTGGCCACTAGAAGGAGGAAGTGACCAGACTCTGATCCCTTCCCCACCTGCCCCTGCCCCCATTCAGGAGGGTCACCCACACAGTGGAGCAAGACTGGTCAGGCCTCATGTGGTCACCCAGACCACACAAGGGACCACAAGTCAAAGGTGATGATCACGTGGAGTGAGTTACACTCGAAGGGGAGAGTAAGGTGGGCACCCAGGAGAGCAATGCCCGGTTGACATCTAACCAGGGTTCTTCTCTAGAGGGAGTCGGGTGGGGGATGAAGGGTAAGTTTTGTAAAAGTTTATTAGAGACTGAAATAAGTGGGTTGATGTAACTGGAGTGTGAAAGACATTTTGATGGTGATGAGGAGGCGAGGTGATGATTTATTTGTAATCGACAAGGTGGTATCCACCCGGCTAGTGGGATAATTATCCACTCTAGAAATGCGCAACGAAAAGCACATCCACACAATGGAGACTGAGTCCATTGAGGGAAATCCTGCCAGAGAAGCTTCCAGTCTGCCCTCAGGTGTGACACTGCCACCACTTACCCCACCTGTAAACTGGGGACTGCATAATCTGAGTTCCCTTCTAAAAATGAATTCTTTTCCAGGAGTATTTCCCCTTCCTTCGCTTTTGGGGATGGCTTCTTTTCTCAATGCAGGGACAAAGAAGGGTCCTTTGTCTTGCATCCCATCTGTTTTTGTTTTGCTGGTTTGAGTTGAAGTTCCAGCTCTTGGACTCTCTCCAGTCAAGATGCTGATAAAGATATGGGACAATGTAGTATCTCATTTAAGGGCTAGTAGGCCTGAGATCAAACCCTAGATTTGGGGACTTTCCTTAATCTCTCTGTAGCTTCCTTATCTGGAAAACTGGGGTGACGGCACCTGCCTATCAGGCTTGCTGTGTGGACAAAAGCTGGAACAAAGGCAACCCTGGCACGTGGTAAAAACTTACTGCCACGACCTTAGGTTAAGTCATGGTAAAGGAAGCCCTGTAGGTTGACATCAGTTCCTCAGTGACTGGTGGTTCCAACTTGACCTGTTTATATCCTGTGACCACCACTTGACCCTCTAAGGGCTCACAGCACTCACCTGAGAGGCAACCACACATTAATGTTTCCCTCTCTTTCTCCCTCCCTTTCTCTCTCAAAAATAAATAAACAAATTTTTAACCAAAAAAACCTGATTCCCAGGGATAAGCCACAGCATCGCCAGAATGGAGATTCCGAATCCATCTTCTAACACCCACTGAGAAATGCTGGCAAGAACGCCAAGTTCCAGAACGCCAGGCTGCTCCCCACTACCCAAAGGCTCTCAGAAGGAAGCAGCCGGAACTGGGTTTACGCCTCCCCCTGAAACAACTAAAATGTCAGACACGACATCTGAAACAAACAAGGCTTTGCAGCCTTGGAACTCAGGCAGGGCAGGAGAGTGACCCCTGAGAAACAAGTGAGGGGAGCCCACCACCGAGCCAGTCTCCGGCCTAAAGAGTGTACAGACCAGAGCACAGAGAAGGAGGACCCAAGCCTAAGCAGAGCCCAGCAGTCTCGCTGAGTTGGGAGATGGAGCTAGGATTCCAGAAAGGCCAAGGCAGCTAAGTCCACAGGGCAGGGAACCACAGAGGACAGCTTCCCAGAGAACACTCCAGGGATCAGCAGAGGGGTCTCTTGGGCCTTCAGCTGAGTACCAATCAGCACAGGGATGTGAGGAAACTGCCCAAGGTGGGAGAAGGAGCACAGAGAATACCCCTGGAGCTCACGCAGGGCTAGGAATAGATTGTGCCCACCAGCCAGAGCATAAGACCTCAAAATTCATGGGGCACCAGGTAGAGAACCGTCATGGGCTGAATTGTGTCTCCTTGAAATCCCTATGTTGAAGTCCTAACCCCCAGTGCCTCCGAATGTGACTGTATTTGGAGTTAGAGTCTTTAACGAGATAATTAAATCAAAATGTGATCATTAGGGTGGGCCCCGATCCAATATGACTGATGTCCTTGTAAGAGGAGATAAGGATCAGACAACACAGGCAGAAAAATGACCATGTGAGGACACAAACGAGCTAAGGAGACAGGCCTCAGAAGAAACGTCCCTAACAGCACCTGCCCCTCAACTTCCAGCCTCCAGAACTGTGAGAAAATGAACATCTGCTGTTAAGCCACCCCGTCTGTGGTATTTTGTTACTGCGGCCCTCATAGACTAATACAGATAGGCAGAATGGCCTTGCCCCTGCGATAAGGAAAAGTCAGCCCTAGATTAAGGCAGCAAGTCCCACCTAATAAACCTTAAAAAGCAAGGCCCAAAAGGATCAAAGTTTCCATGTAACTTAACTGCGTCCCAGAACAAAGTGCATTACAGAGTACTAAAATATCCAGCACCCAACAAGGCAAAACTTACTGTGTCCGACATCCAGTCAAAAATGATCAGGCATGAAGGCAAAGAAGCAGAAAAAATACAACCCATAACGAAGAGAAAAATCAAAAGACGCCCCCCGCAATTCTGTAATCATATCCACCCTGCCACAGAACCCACCTGGGCTCAGAAATGCATTTTAAAAGGATTCTCCGGGTCTCTGCTTGAGACCTGCTCTGTCTCCTTCACACTAAAGATGGTCATTCCAGGTGAAAACGACAGAGAGAAAACACTGTCCTACCCTGTTTCTTGGTCTGCTAACAGTGTCACCTTCCCAGGAGCGTTCCCTCTTCTAATCCTGGGCCTATCATCCCACAAAGGTCTGTGGCTACCTTTAGCTCTTTTTACCAGCCTTAGTTCACCCTGTGTTTCGGCTTTCCTGAACCTCTTTTGATTGGCCGTGAATTTGACAATCCGTCATTCCTCCTGAAGAAGGGTCTATTAAAAAATCAGAGTTTGTCAGCATTCGCTGCATTTGAATGGGTTTGCTCCTTTTGATGCTTTTGCCCCTTCCTTCTTCCCTTGGGGGGTAATGATGTAATTATTTAACGAGTGGCATATACATAAAATGTCACGCTTAGAGCCTTCCATCTCTTGTGGGCTCTATTCCCTTTTAAGGTCCTCCTATGCCCAGCTGTCTAAAGCAGTCTAGAGGAACAAGAAATCCACAAACAGACCCAAGCACCCCAGGGTCATGCTTCCCAATTATCCACCCTCGGTGAGCAGGACAATCTGCAACTTGTCCAGAGACCGAGCTTTCTATAAGGAGGGCACCTGGGAGAGTTGGCCAAGTGTCTCCCTCTCGCTGCCATATTAACCCTCATTCCTTATTGTTCCTTGTCGTAAAGTTCTAGAATAATATATCAGCATTGGTCTCACCCAGTTATTCATGCATTCCTTCATTTAAGCAAACAAGTATTTATTGAGTACCTACTACGTGCCTGGCAGCACTCTTAAACCCTGCATCCCACTGCGCCCTCACACCAATCCTGAGCTATAGGGCAGACAGGAATCACTACCCCCATTTTAGAAGTGAGAAAGCTGAGGCCACTAGAAGAGACTAAAGTAACCTGCTCGAGGTCACATACTGAATGAAATGTGGAGCCAGGAACCTGAACCCAGGACCCCTAGACCAAGCCTCTCATGGACACATCTTGTTCACTGCAATCACAGCACCGACCTGGTTACAGTGATAAGTCACAATGTCCCCTGCCCCCTCCCCCGCTCCAGCCTGTGCCAGACCTCCTCTGAACTCCCCATTTTGAGTGCTCCTTTGCAATCCAGAGGAGCAGTAACTTTTCCTCCCAGTTCATTCACATTTGATGAGGTCACACAAAAATTAAAGTGACCTTTACCTAATCTCTACCTGCCCTCTCTGCTAAGATGATGGGGTAACATCAAACAGCCCTGAAGTATCCAAGAAAACCTCAGGCAGGGTACAAGGCCACTGCATGCTGGGACCCTCCTCCTCTCCTCATGAACCACCTTCAAGGACATTTCCATCAAGCCTGACTTGCACAGAAGGCCCAACCCCCACAAAAGGGCAGGCTGGAGAAGTGACTGGCCCCTGGGCCAATGCAGAGAGGCGAAATGCAATTTCCCCCCCATCACGACTGTGCTGGGTGGAAACTGGGTCAGAGCTGGCCAGCCCATTCATTTAATCCAAACTCCCCCTCTCCGTTCAGCTTTTAGTCTTCAGAGCCTCCAGTCCAAGGAAGCTATTTCCTCTACAAAATAAAGTAAATTAAGCCCGTGCTCTTTGATCTCAGGACTTTTGTGCAACTGATGGACAGAACAGAAACAGCCGGCCATCCTCCTGGCAGCTCAGAAACACACATGCAAAAAAATCCAGCCACCGCTTTGGGAGGCAGAAAGCCAGCTTGCCACCTGCCAGACCCTCTGCTAAGAATGGAGCATGGCTAAGGAGGGAGAGCTTGCCCCCCATTCACCCACTGAGGCAAGAGGAGTCTGCATGAGGCGCTACAAGGTCAGCCAGAAGAGCCAAGAGTCAAACACTGAAGCAGGAGCTCTCACTTGCTTTGGCCACACAGGCCCATTTTGTGGGGTTTTTGTCTTCACTTCCACCCCGGGGGCTTTGCACAGGCTCTGATCCCCACCTAAAATGCTCTCTCCCTGAATCTTGGAAAGCTAACTCCTTCTCATCTTTTACATTGCAGCTTAAACATGCCCTCTCAGAAGAGAGCTTCCCCATCAAAAGTAGCTCCCATATTCCACCCTCATTAGTCTATCCCATCACCCTGCTCTGTTATCTTCTTGGCATTTATCACAATCAGAAACCATCTTGTTTATGGATTTGTTCTTTTGTTTATTTTCTGATTCTACCTCTACCTCCATGACAGCAAGGATATCGTCTATCTCGACCAGCACTGTTTCCCCAGCAGTGAGCAAAATGCCTGGCGCCTGGCAGGTGCAAGGTAAGTGTTTGGTAAAGGAAAGAAACTGCACGGAGAATGGGGCCCTATGTCTAGTGCCAGCTCTGCCTGCCTTGCACTGTGTGAGGACCCAGATGAGTGGCTTGGGTGTCACAGGTGACAGGATCCCACTGGGGGGAGCAGGTGCTTGAGATCAGCAAGGTTGCCCAGGAGGATGAAACACACAGCTGTTTCTGGAGAGGCAGAGAACATCAAGAGAACTTTTCTAAGAGGCTTGCTCAACCAGGACAATTGAAGGACAATGATCAGTTTGCAGGAAGGGCCTGGGACCAATAGTATAAGCCACCTATAGGTATTTCTTTGAGCCCTGGGATTGGTGGTTACATTATTCATTATGTTGAATTTTCTGTTGAGTACAGAGCGACTTAAGAATCTGAAGAAAGATACTGACCTTTTTTCTAGTGAAATGCACATACAAACAGACAAAAATAGTGCCTACATTACCCAGAGGTGCATGGCCTCCCTGAAGCTCATCCACAGGTCCCAGGATGAGAAAGTCTCACCTAAAGGCTCTCTTAGGCCCCACCCCCAAGTTGATCATTTGCCTCAGACCCAGTCCTGACCCCTCCTCAACAGATTACACTGCCCAGCTCCCTTTGTCTGCCCTCTGGTAGGTCAGACTAGGAGGGTACGAGAAGAAGGCCGGAGGGCAAGAGAAGGAAAGAAACCAGGGTACACCTCGCCTCAATTTCCACTTTAGGTGATGTCTCCACAGTCCCTCTTCCGCCTTTCGGTCTCCGGCTCTCCCCAGAGAGTCCCTTCTTCCGTGGTCCTGCCCCACCCAGCAGGTCTTCTAAAGTTCCAGTAGCCCCAAATTCTGCTGTCCCAGCTCCCCCTGTTCCTCCAGCCTTTGGGATGCTAGCAACTTCCTGCTACTGCTATTCTCAGGGCTGCTTCTCTACTTCCTTCTTGCTTTTGACATCCTCCAGCACCTTTACACCTGTCTCCCCCCATGAACCCCTTCTACTGCATTCTGGTTTCCTGTACGGTCTCTGGCAGATCAGCCTCCTTCCAGCATGGACATTCCAGGAGGCCCCGAGCTTCTAAGAAAAACCAGTCTGACCTGAAGGAACAAACACCTAGGAAGTTTGAGAAGATGGAGGCAACTAGGAAAACCTATCTTGCCTTCAAGAGCAACGTCCCCATCCTGTCCAGTTCCATTCCAAGATAAAGCTAAAAATGGAAAGCCTCGCAATCACCACCTCGTTAAACTGTTTACTGCCTTTCCTGGATGAGGGAAGCACAGGTACAGCCCTGAGCAGCCATCCGGTAAATCGTGCTCTGATCAAACGGCAGCCAGGGTGAGTTTTCCCACTGCTCCTGCCCAGGAGCTCATGCTAGGGGCTAAGTGTGTCCTGCCCAGAAAGACCTAAGTATGCAAGACAGCTCCAGTGTATCCGCACCCAGGAGCGTGGGGCAGCCAGAAATGCTAGTGGTGCAGCACCAAGGACACATGCAGTCTGGACTCGGTCGGCCGGGAGGGAGGAGGCGTCCTTCCTCCGAGGGAGAGCGTGCAGCGGGGCCACTGAGCCCTGCAATGGCACCTTCTCCTTGTGCTGGCTTTTTCTGAACAAACAGACCTCTCTACGCTCCCTTATTTCTTCCAACCATTCCGCAAGGCAAGTAGGATAGGCACTCAGCCAGGAGTGGAGACAATCATCCTCACCAAAGACTGAGGCACGGAGAGGTTCGAGTGGCTTGCCCCAGGCCACACGGCCACTTTGAGGAACAGCCAGCATTAGAAGCTGGCCAGGAGGGAATGGCTTCCCCACCCCACTACGACTTACACACACAAACCTCAGCACCCTGGGAGTGCGAGGGCCCCCAGGTGCACACCCAAGGTGGCAATTTCAGTGTACACTGAGTCATATGGAAGTAATGATATTTGACCATTTTTTGGCTTAAAAAACAGCAATTTCATGTGGCTTGAATGAGTAGTTTGGGTGGTGATTCTGGGGGAGAACCGACAGGGAGTGTGTGTTGACCATCAGGACACGACTACGGACAACTGGGGCTCAGCCCTGCGGAGGGCGCTGCAAGGCAGGGCAAAGTGCCCTGCTCAACATGGCAGCCACCAGCCATGACATTGCCTAAAAGTAAAACTTCAGTTCCTCAGTCTTACTTACTAGCCGCATTTTGAGAGCTCAATGGCCACGTGTGGCTGGTGGCTACCACATTGCACAGCATAGATGCAGACCGTTTCCATCCCCACAGAAAGTTCTACGAGGGCAGTGCTAGTATAGAACATGTCTCAGAGAAGTGCCCTCTGACGGGCCATCTGGGCTATTTATTGTCCCACGGGGGTCTGTGACTGGGGATGCCACTGGGGGTACTGAGTCTGGGTACTCCCAGCTATCAAGGAAGCAAGGGAGTGGGGGAGGGTGCTGGCAGTAGGAGCAGCTGGGTGGGATAGGAATGGAGAGTGCTAGGGACGTGGGCAGAGCACTCACAGTGTCCACTATGGTCACCAGTGTCCCCCCCTCCCCCCACACATAATTCGCCACTCTTGCTGAAGCCCTCTGGTTCCGGGATTTTTACAGCTCCTTCCCCATAGGACTATGGCCCTGAAATCCTCTGGCCTGGATGGGAAGCCATTCTGCCCTGGACGACGTACTGAGAAAGACACAACCCAGGCCTTACCGGGCGTTGATGATCTACAGAGTGCAGCTAGGACACAGACCACAGCACATGGCATCTACACAAACGCTGACCAACAAACTCAACCGGGAAGCCTTTAAAGAAGCTCCTCCAAGAGGTGCTGGCTAATGGCATGCAGGTATCGCCTCCAATAACTACCTAGAGTTTAAATGATACAGTTTGGGACCAGTACCTCCACTGGGCAGGCCAGTCCCTGAATATCCGTGCTACGACAATTTCCAAAGCAGACCTCGGAGACATCATTGGCCTGGTCAAAAGCCTGGCCAGGTCAGTGTCGTCCTCTGAAGGGCAGCACTCATGACCTCCTTCCCAGCCTGTCCTCCCTCCCAGGGGCCTGCTCACAGCACAGCACAGGGGCCAGAGCTTGGGCCTTCTAAGGCTGACCACCTGGACTCACAGCGCACTTCCTTTCCCCTTCCTGTGTGGCCTTAAGTACACTATTTGATATCTCTGAATTTGAGCTTCCTCCTCTGTAAAGTGAACACAATAATAATAACTTCTCAATAGGGCTGTCCTTAGGATTAAATGAGTCCTTATTTTCAAGAAAACTTAAAACAGACTAGTAAATTTGTTTTGTAAACAGCCAGATAGTAAATGTTTTAGACTTTGTGGGCCATATGGTCCCTGTAACAATTTCTCAACTGTGCCCTGGAGCCCAAAGCGGCCACAGGCAATACGTAAATGAATGGACATGGACGTTCCAATAAAACTTTATTTATAAAATCAAGGGGTGGGCCAGATCTCCCTGCAGACCATATCTTAGAATAATGCCAACCCCTATCTCAGAACAACATCTGCTTTATAGTAAGTGCTGTGTGCATGTCTGTTAAATTAATAATGACAGTATGCTGTGCCCTCCTGCCTCTCCGAGTCCTCTTGCATTGTTTCCTCTGCCTCTGCCTCTCCCTCCACCTATTTTTCAAGGCCAAACTCAAGAAGCCTTCCTAGGCCCTCCCTCTTTTCTCAGGCACATCCCCAGAGCACTATGCCTGCTCTTCTATCATGACGCTTGTCCCAGACTGCCATTTGTGGAATGACTAGTTCAGCTGTAGAATTTAATGGTTCCAGTAGATGAGAAGATGACACACAGCGGGGGTCAGGGCCAGACACTGGGTCTCCTGAGTCTCAATTCAGTGCAGTCTCAGACTTAATGAGGCTCTAGTGCTAGAGGGGAGGGGTGAGTGACTGCCTGGCAGTGGACGCTTCACCAACAACAACATACTAGCCATTTCCAGGGGCCATTCCAGCCTGGATCTAGGGCTGGGCTATGCTTCCCCTTCTCAGAGGCTCCTTACTTGCTGCCTCAGTTTCTCCCTGGACACAGCATGTATGAGGCTTGTCCCCCGCACTAGACAAGTCAGGCCCACTTTTGAGTCTGTCATGCATCCAGTGGGGGACCAGACACCGGCTGAATGAAGGGAGCTGGTCCCGTCTGCTTTTTCTTCCTTTGCCTTCACTTGAAAGTCAGTACTACCCAGTATCTTCTCTGCAGAGGAGATGTACAGGCTAGACCTAGAGACAGTCCACAGAAAACACGTCCCTGTCCCCTCCGCTATCCAGAGCATCGGGGACAGACTCCAGGGCAGCCTGGACTGGGAGCTGTTTGGGTGCCCACTGCTGAGGGTGGACTTCAAAGAGTCCCAGTGTAAAGCACAGTCACAGACACACAAACATGTGCATGCACACTCGCACACACTCCCACAGATGTACATACCTACACATGCATGCACACAGAAACACAGATGTGTGCACACATTGGCACAAACACACAAGCATATACATTAAAACACACATAACATGTGAGCACACAGGTACAAACATAACCGATACATTTGCATGCTGACATGTAAGAACACACAAACACAGGCATAGACATAAACATACACACATGCACATGCATAACACATGGACATATGCATGCTTACACATATACCTAAACATGCCTGTGTGCTCACGCAGGCCCATATGCACATGTATGCATGAGCAAACACATGCACACATGTGTGCACACCCTACCCAATGTTTTTAGCTTTTACTTTTACAGACAGACACAGAGTGCTTTCCCATTAGAAAGATGTCTAACGTCCCCGAGAAAGGGACTGTGTCCCATTCACTCCTCTCCCCACTGAAGGCCCATTAACACCCATAGCATCCTGCCTGCTGCCTGGAACACAGCTGGTACTCACTGTTTAATTGGTGGGACAGTGCATGAAGCTCTCACAATGCATGGTTAAGAAGTGCTGGCCCCTGACTATACCCCATACCTGAGTTTCAAAGCCACTCTCTCCCTGCCACCCAGAGGGACCTTGACCAGCCCAGCCTGGGAGCCAGTCTTCCCCTTGCCAGCCTTCATGGGGGGAGCGCTGCTCATTCATACCTCTGCCAGAGGTGGGAGAAACCCTAACGAAACCCAAACCAAGTCATTTGGCAAGACTTGTCTAGGTCTACAGTCAAATGTCTCCCTGCGGTGGGGAGGGCATGGCAGAAACCCCTGGCTAAAGTGGTCCTGGAAACCTGTTCCTAGCATGTGGGTTTTCCAGCTGAACTCTATAAATAAAAACCAGGCAAGGGGCTCACTCCACCTAAGGATGTCAGGGGACATGGCCCCCACCTGGCTTCCATTCAGACCACCATCATGAAAACCAGTGGCTCAGAGACGGAGTCCCGGGCCCTCCTTGGCCTGGAAAAATGGGTTCTTTTCATGACCTCTCCCCAGGAGGGAGGTGAAGGGCTCCTACTCCTTGGCACTGTCACACTGCACTGCTAGAGCCTGTCCTGTCACCCGCTCTGGGCCTCAGTGTTCCTGCCACATCTACCAAATGGGGTGAGTAATCGCTGCATCCTGAATGCTGAGGATACAGTGCCAAGGAGAAAGGAGTCTGAGCTCATGAGAGATGGGAGCAAGGTGGGGGGACCTCACCAAAGTCTAAGGAGGAACAATCCTTACCACCCAACCCCACCCCACCATGAGCAGAGAGGAGCTGCTCTGCAAGTTAAGTAATTGATGGAGCGCAGTCTAAAAATACAAACTAGGTTGGCACTCAGGGTGGTTTATTGCTCCAAGAGAGAGTTAATTCAGGCACTCGGATCTCCGTGGGATGGAGACCATGTGCCTAAAGCAGCAGGCTCGTGAGCCAGGGGACCTCGCAGAAATTGGGTAAGATGTGACGTTTACTTCAACCTCAAGCAAGATGGAACTGAAGAAAACGGGCCAGGGAAGCACAGGGGCCGCAGACCCGGCCTTCGCAGCACAAAGGAAAGAAAACTCCAGAAAGAGTGGGGGGTACACCAATCATTAAGGAGGTGAGGGAGACCCCCATAAGACAGGGTTCTCACTCCCACTTCATTGGGCTGCAAGAAAGACCCAGTCTCTGAGCTCTAGCGAGCCCCTTGCTACTCCAACCGAAGTTCCCCAGGCCGGTAGTGTCAGCGTCATCCGGGTCCTTGTCTGAAATATAGACTCAGGCATCCGACTGTAGGTAGACCCCCAAATTCACATTTTCACAAGATCCCCACGACATTCCTGTGCACATTAAAGTTTGAGAGGCACTGGATAGGGGCTCAAAATTCCTGATTTCTGGCCCAGCTGTTTCCTTCAAATTGCTGTGTGATTGTGTGGGAATTCCGTGACCTCTCTGGGTGCTGGAGTTTCCTCAGCAGGGCTGTGGTGCAAGTGAGACTTGTTTCTCTCCCCCGGGGTTCCAGGGGGCTCAATTCAGATCCTCCGTCTGCAAGCCCTCGGAGAGGTGGGAGGGCCTTTGCAATGAAACGACTCCTTTCCTACCAGGTGCTCCCTTCCCGCTTCTTATGTCATTAAAACCCTGAGAGAAGAGCAGGGAGATGATCCTTGAAAGCCACACAGAGGCCAGGAAGATGGCCTCCTGATTTCATTTTAAACCTTAATGGCTCTCAGTTAAAAACAAAAAAGGAGAAGAAAGAGGAGGAGTAGGATGAGAGGGAAGAGAGAGAGGACAGGGAGGGGCAAGAGAGGAAGAGGAGGAGAGACAGCATTGCTAATGGGGCAGCAGCATCTGAGACATGCTAAATAAGGCAGAGTATTCCATCTAGAAATCCAAGGTCTGGCACCGTCCTTTGCTTTCAAGAAGTTCAGGTATCAATACTGAATTCCCATTTAACCAATAGTCTTTCAAGGCTCAGAGAGGTTAAGTGAGAGGGTCAAGGTCACCCAGCCAGTGAGAGGCAGGGCAAGCAAGAGGATCTGGCCTTCTAGAGCAAACACTCTTATGGACTTCAGGGTACCCGTGTTCTTGACAGCCAATCCAGACTCGTGTGTGGACGGGAAAGAAAAAGCCGTTCTAATTTTGGTCTGAGTTAAACAGAATTGAGAAGATAAATCTGCCATGGGAGGAAATTACACCACAGAGCTTAGACAGAAAGTTTCTAAATTATTGCTTATCTTGTTTCATTAAATTCATTGCTTCCCTCCCTTAGCTCCAGGTGCTGAAAGGACCGAGCACCTGTCTTTGACACAAGACTATATGTGGTTGGGTATAAATCTACCTGGGTAAGGAACAAAGGAATATGGTCCAAATTCCAAACCAAAAACAGACCAGAGTCTTGGGTACACCCACAACGGAACACACACATTCATATGTTAAGCTCTGAAAAGGCCAGGCCTGAGTCCCTCTGGGCCCCCACCTGGGCACCAAACATAGTCTCTAATGATGCTGAGAGTAGCAAGGAGACCTCAGCAGAAGCTGAGCTCCGCACCCACAGCTGGTTTCCAAGAGTGCTAACAGCAATCTGCTTGGCTTTCGCAGGCTCTGGGAAGGGCTCTTAAGGTTGAAGATTCCAGGAAGTGAAGAGCTGGTAGTGCTGGCCCACCCTAGCAGCTCCAGGACAGTACCTCCTATCTCCGGAGGCTTCTCCTCATCTCTGGAACTGCCTGGATTTCCCCAAACCTGAGAAGGCATTGTGATATCATGAAAACACTTAAAAATTTAGAGTTGGAGAAGCCTGAGTTTCAACCTGGACTCTACTACTTACTAGCTGTGCCCACCTTGGATGAGCCATGTGAACACAATGACCTCAGCTTCCTCATCTGTAAAATGGGAATAATGACCAGGGGATAGGATCAGCCTCAGAGGGCTGTATGAAGGATTAAATAAGACACCATACACAAAGCACCTCACTGGAGCCTGGCAAGCAGCAGGCATCTCATGAGTGTTGGTTCCCTCCTCCCATGTAAAACAAATAAAAACTGTTCAGGGTAGGTCCCTCCTGGGAACAATCTAATCCCTATATTAAGAAAGTGGGCCAGTCCCTGCCACATTTCCTGTTCCATTGCTCAGGCCAAGCTTACTCCACTGCACAACTGCAGAGGGCACTGTCCACATCCTGGTCTTCATGCACATCCCCCACCCCCATCCCCACCCCCACAGGCTGAGCAGTCCACACCCTGCCTCAGCCTATGGAAATGTCCATGATGCTGGGAGGGAAAGGATAGACCCAAATCTGTCCTGATAGGGAATGGGACCACCACAGAAAGTACTCTGGGCAGGGGCTCAGAGAAGGAGGTGGGGAGCCCAGGAAAGTCACAACCTTGGCAGGAGCATCAGGGACCAACCATAGCTGCTGAAAGCAGAGGCAAAGACTGGCCATGTGGCTCAGGGCTGATCTGCCCGGGCCCACAGCTCCCTGCCCCCACAAAGCCTGGCTGTCCAGACTTCACACTGCCTACCTAGCATAGGCTCCACTCACAGCTCTCCTTGCCTTTCCCTGGTCTCCCCACTAGACAGTAAGTTCCCCATGGGCAGGGAAGTGACCAGTGTCACTGTGGTCCCCTTAAACCAAGTGCAACGAGAAAGCCCAGCTCTGTATCCTCTGCTTTGGGCAAGCCACCTAGCTTCTGAACCTGTTTCTGCAGCTCCAAAGGAAGACTGACCTACCTTCACCTACTCCCCTACCTCACAGGTGGTTAAAAAGCCCCATGAGCCCACTCTGTATACACTGGGCCAACAAACGTGCATTGAAAACCTACTGTAAGCCACAGGCTGTGGAAAACTCTGGGAGTGCAATAGTGAGAAAGGCAGACAGGACCCCTGTCCTCCAAGGGCTTACAGTGTAGTGAGGGACAAAGACCAGGCAAGCACACAACGTTAGATATGTCATCACGTGTTAAACTGTGACAACCCTCAAGGAGGCTTGAATCATCACAGAAACAGTAATGCTTGAAGACAGGCTGAAGACAGCTCTAGCAAAACAGTAAAGGGCCAGAAAGGTGAGAGAGCCAGGAGAGTATGAGCACACCACCCTTCCGTGCAAGCGACTCGTGCACACTTTGATGCCCACACAGAACCGAGGCCATGCATGTGAAGTCATACGGAACGGTGTGCCCACAGGGAGGCAAGTTATCATCTTTGATTTGAAAGCCCTGGAGAAAACGAAGCCTGAATCACATAAAAAGAACTTGAAAGAAAAAAAGGAGGAAGAAAGGAGAGAGGAAGGAGGAAACAGAAAGAAAAGGATGAGAAGATGAGAGAAAACAAGGAAAAAGAGAAGAGGAAAATATAAAAGATAGAACCCCATGCCAGGGAAAACCCAGCTGGAAGAACACAGAGCCTCTCCCAAGGCCTCAGGGGGACCTCTGGGCCTGCCTGTGGAGGACACCATGGGACAAAGCTATCACCACTCCCATCTGACATGTATCATGCCCTCCCGCAGCTCGTGGCCCTACATACCCATCTGTTAAAACAAATCTTACATTGCAGCGGCCACTGCCACACTGTTGGCAGGACAGGACAGGCTTCACATCAAACCACAATGCTTTCTTTAATCAACCCCTCTTTACTGACTGCATTTTTTTTTTTTGATGGAGAATTCGTCACCATGATGTCAGTTGCAATGCTGGCTGAGCAGCGGATGTAATGCTGGGCAAGTAGAAGCCCCCAAGGGGTTCTGGGTGCCATTGGGGACGATCCAATAGAGCTTCAGACATTACAGTTTAGTTTGGCTTAATATTCAGCCACAGAATCGGATGACAGTGCTCTTGGTCAAGCAGCGAAGTTGTGGGGACATTTGGAGCTGCTGGAGACCGTAAAAGTCACCTTTTACTCCAGCGCCTCCATTTGCAGATAGGAAAGGTAAGCTTGAAGCATTTGACCTTCCCAAGGTCACTGCTGCCTCCTGGAAGAGTTGAGGCCAGTAACCCAGTTTCCAGATGTGGGAAGAAGCAGAGCACAATGGTCCAAGACCAGAGACTGGAAGTCTGAAGTCTCAGAAAGGCTGCCCCAAGGGGGAAGGAAGGTACAAGAGATCACCAGCTAAGTTCTATTGTACAATCGCAGAAGGCCTCAAACGTAGCCCTTGAAGCTAGCCCAAGGAGATGACCTCATGGAGTGGGGGAAGACACCACTGCTCAGCAAGTTTAGACTTTTACCCTATCATCCCATCTCATCCCTGGCAGTGCAATAGGAACTAATAATTCGCTTACCTATTAAGCAACTGTCCTTTGAATAACATAAATTGCAATCGATTTATTTTTTAAAGACCTTCTCTACATAATTCATTTAAACATTTAAAGTAGACCACCATTTGCATGACCCTCTTTGGGCATTTCTTCATTCTTATTTTTTTCAATATGTACAGAACCTCGGGGTTCTGGAGTCAGACGGCCTGACTTACAGCCCTGTAACGGTGTGACCTCGGGAAGTTACCTGGCCTCTCTGTGCTTGTTCTGGGAGAAACTGTGTCCCCCTCAAAACATTCCAGGTTGAAGTCCTAACCTCCATTCAGTATGTCAGAATGGGACCGCACGTGGAGATAAGGTCTTGAAGGAGATGAATCTGTTAAAATGAGGTCATTAGAGTGGGCTCTGACCCAAAATGACTGACAGCCTTCTCAGAAGAGGGAGTCTGGACACACACAGCACAGAGGGAAGATGCTATGAAGACCCAGGGAGAAGATGGCCATCTACAAGCCAAGGAGAGGGGCCGGGAACAGAGCCAACCCTAACAACACCTCAATCTCAGAGTTCTGGCCTCCAGAATTGTGAGAAAATCAACTCTGTGGTTGAAGCCCCACGGTCTGTGGTATTTGTTGTGACAACCTAGTAAACCGATACAGCGCCTCGCTGTCCTGCTCAGGAAAACGCACAGTCACAGTCCCTTCCTCCTCACATAGTCCTGCTGCACAGCCAGTAGGAAGTGCTCAGCGAATGTTTCTCACACTTACCATTAGCAAGCAGCCTTGACCCAACCTAGTCTTGGCAAACTGTTTATCTCACTCTTCTGGTGTGAGCAGAGAGGCTTACGAATAAAACAGAGAACAGTAAATGCTTCAGGCAAGCCCAAACCCCTCCCATTCTTCCCCTCCCCCGACAGCCCCTTCACCCCAAGTACCTCAGAGAAAAACAGTGTGAATTCCCAGACCTGCCCTCCCAGGATGTGTCTTCTGCCCCTCCCACCTGTCTAGCTGTCTCTCCCACTGACCCCTGCTTGAGGACCCACCTGCCAACCCCCACCTGCTCCCCAGCCAGCACTGTCCAAGGCGCAGACAGGAACCCTGGCTCTCCTCCAGTTTATCGAAGTTACACAACACAGGACACAGGTACCAGCCCTCTGTATCCCCAAATTACGGAAATCAGAAGCCTCCTCTTGGAGCTCATTGGAGACGGAAGATTTCTGGTCAAGACAGTTGACTTTGAGCTGGGCCGGCGAGTGATGGCAAGTGACACAGCTCTGGACAGTGCTCCTGACCACCCAAAGACAAGGCGGCCTGTCAGTGGCAGCTTGAGAATTGTATCTCATTTTCAGTTTGTCTTGCAAAGGGCCCCTGAACAAAAGAGTCGCCAGAGGGGACTCGCGGAAGTTGTCGACAAAAGAACATCCAGCCTAAGAAAAAGCCTTGTAAGAGTTTATTTGAGCCGAACCGACAATAATTGCTGGGAAGCAAACTCTCAACAGCCTGAGACATTGCTCTGGAGAATGGCAGTTGTGCAGCTTACTTTACACATCAGAATCAAAGGATGGGACGTGAGGGGGTTACATGAAATCCACTGCTGGTGGATTAGGGAGGTGAGAGAAAGCAAATCGGAGAAAGCCCTGGGATGGAATAAAAAGTCAAATGAGGAGACACATCCTTTTACATTGGTGGGTACAGGGTAGTGAACATTCATGGCACAGAGAGACAGTATCCGGGGACAAGACAACAACGAGGGGTGCAGTGGTCTCGTGCTCTAGTGGGAGGCTGTGCCCTGAAGGGTCTAGAAAAGGAGATTACTCCGACGTTGCACAGGTATGTTTTCTTAGATGCAAAAAGGCAATAGATAATTTCAAAGTTAAAGACTGACCTTTGTCAAGAAAGCTAGGGCAGGCCTAAGACACAGCTATGCACCATAACCCACTTTTAGTCATTTTTAGGTTCAGACCACCCTGTGCGGTTGGTTACTTTGGTGTCTGGATTTGTAGGGCCCGCCTCCCCTGAGCTTGTCAGGTTTAGTATGTGGCCCCTTTTTCGTCCACAGAGCCTAGAACAAAATAACTGGAGGTGACAGAAAACTTTCCATGGGTGTGTGAACTTATCAAAAGCTAACTGAGAAACTGCTTAGGCCAGGCCAATGAAGAAAGGGGCACAAAGATCTTCAGAAACCAACAAGGCTTCGGGAGGGATCATCATGAACCCAGAAGCCTGGCCAAAATGTGACAACCCCAGCCTTTTGCTGCCTCAGCAAAGTAACAAGAGATTCAGTGACTGCGGCTGCTTCCAAACCTGTATGGTGTTGGTGATTAAAATTAAGCTCATCTGGAAACTCAAAAACTTAAAGCCCTTCTGATGCTGGAGGGAACTTCATCTGTTAATGGCTTTTCCTGCTGATGGTTGGGGGAAAGAGAGCCATTCACAATGGGTTTGTGGCCAAGTAAGTATAGGGGCCGCATAAGCCAGGAAGGAGTTGATATGTCCTCTGTCTTTCTTCAACTGCATCAACAATAGGCTTCTGGGGATGTAGATTTTTTTTTTCCTTAATATTAATCAGCTAATAGCAGATGAAGACCTAAGGATGCTGCCAAGATTATATTAATTCCATCAGTCACAGAGAGCAAGGAGGCAAAGGTTGGATGCCTCCTTATGCCTCTGGCCCTCTGAGCCTCTTTAGGAGGGACACAGGAGTTGGGACCTGGGGCAGAAACGCCAGGGCCATCTTCTCCAGTGGCCACCAACTGTTTGGAGGGATCTGAGAAAGAGAAGCAGGTGGAGATCTGAGAAAGAGAAGCAGGTGGAATTCTCTATTCCCTGTGCCAATTCTGGAGAGGGCATTAAAAATGGAAATATATTCATTTATGCCACAAATGATAATGGACTGCCTATGATGCCATGGCTACAAAGAAAAGAAGGGCCCAGTCGCTGCCCTCATCAAGTTTATGGTCCAGGAATGATCCTGGTGCTGCAAGCCAAAGAGGTGATGGCACAGAAACCTGTCATTCAAGTTCCACACTGGTTGCTGCAAAGCAAAGACTTGGGATATGTGATATTGTGATTTATAACAAGAAATATATATTTGGCCTTTGAGCCCCTTCCTGGCACAGGGCTTCTAGACACTTGGAATATCCTAAATGCTGAGCAGCAGATCAAGTTTTCTTTGGTTATGTTAATGAATGACCTTTGGATTACCTGTGTCACCTAAGGATGGGGCTGGTTGCCAGAGGAAATCAACCCTTCTAACTAGAGGATGAGAAATCTCAGTCCCACCCCATCCCCCACCTCAGGACTGGGACTAGAGATTGAGTTTAATCACCAGTGGCCAATGATTTAATAATCGTGCCTGTGTAATGAAGTCTCCATAAAACCCAAAAGGACAGGATCCGAGAGCATCCAGGTTGTTAAACACGTGGAGATTGGGGAAGAGAGGTGCACTGGGAGGGAGCATACGTCGTGAGCAAGGGAGCATCCCCAAAAGGAGTCACTAACACACATTTCTGTCATTCCACAATGCCAGGTTTATTAGGGGAGACCTCCCTCATAGCAATAGAGTCACACTAAGTTTACACACATGGAGGGGGAGGTTAAGCAATAGAAGCTAGCAGGGCAAGCATCTGGTGCAAAGTCCTGGTCACTGGAGGCATCTGCGGGTGGAGAGGTGGGTGTTAGTCTCAAGCCAATGGCTACAGTGGCTGCACGCATCCTGTGGCAGGGTCCCACCGGTCTCCAAGCATCATGACCTGTGGTACAGCCAAGCCCGAGCATCAAAGGGTCAGAGCTCTGAGTTCTTATGGCCCAATATAGGGCAGGGGTCCCACTCATATGGTATCCAGATGGAGTCCTTATCCAACTGTCCAGACGTGGTTTTGGATGTCCCAGGCCCCTCCCAAGGGCATTCCCATGACACCCCATTACCTCATTTCTGGGCTTGATGCTACCTGACATAACTGTCATGACCTACAGTGACTGCATATTAGATGGTCAAAGGGTGTCCAAAGGGAGCTCTGCACCCTTTCCTCATGCCTTGCCGTATGTATCTGGCTGTTCCTAAGTTATATCTTTTTATAATAAACCAGTAATCTAGTAAGTGAAGTGTTTGTTGGTTCGACGAGCCATTCTAGCAAGTTAACAGAACCCAAGGGGGCAAAACCTCCAATCTATTGCCTGTGGGTCAGAAGCACAGGGGATAACCCGGACTTGCAGCTGGTGTCTAAGGTGGGAGAGGAGTCTTCTGGGACTAAGGCCTTAACCTGCAAGATCTGACTCTGTCTCCAGGTAAAGAGTGTAAGAATTTAGTTGAATTGTAGGACACCCAGCTAATGTCTCTGAGAATTGCTTGGTGGGGGAAAAGCCCACACACTGTAATTGGTGACCACAACCTTAGGGTGATTAAAATTAGCACTGGGCCCTGACCAGTGTGGCTCAGTGTGTTAAGCATCATCCTGCAAAGTGAAAGGTCATTAGTTGAATTCCTGGTCAGGGAACACGCCTGGGTTTTGGGACCACTACTCTGTTCGAGGTATGTGTGAGAGGCAACCAATCAATGTTCCTTTCACACATCCATGTTTCTGTTCCTCTCTTTCTCCCTCCCTTCCCCTTAGATAGATAGATAGATAGATAGATAAATAGATAGATTGATAAAATCTTTTTAAAAATCAGGATTGGTGTCAAAATTGCACAACAGTATCCCAAGTGAAGTTCCCACCTGGAAGAAGGGACCATCAGAAGAACTTTACCCCAGACACAAACCAGAGGCCATACACCTCATCCTGAGCACCCAGAGCCACTGAGAGACGTGGGTCACACACGAGGCCACATGAGGCCTCTGAGCAGGGACTCTCCTTTGGAAAGTGTCAGTGCTCACCGAGGTCGCTCTTTGATGAGGACAAATAAAGGAAAATCTAATGTCTGTATTGTATCTCTATCCTTAAGCCAAGCAGAAGAGTAGAAATGAGCCCCTTGACTAGAATCTTGATCATAATGAACAAGTAATTCAATCATTTTTAGAGCGTGCCCACAGCATCTGCTGGGATCTAACTTGAAAAACTCTCATCTTATTTCAAGCAACAAGGGCTTCTCTTAAAGAGCCACCAAAAGCCATTTCCCCAAGAAGTGAAATTTCTAGGCATTTGTTTGTCCTGAAACTTGGATTGTCCTGTTGTGTTCCTTTAGGAAATGTGAGCACTGCTTTGCCAGCTGAGGAGGTAAGAAGGGTGAAACTGGGTAGGGTGGGGAGGGAGTTAAGGGCTTTACTGCCCACAAAGAAACACCCCTGCTGTGTCCAAAAAATAAATACACATCGCACATCTTACACACACACATGCATACACTACGTACATGTATTTCATACCTACAGACGTATCACACACATACATACCCATACACTACGCACACATACACACAGTTTGTTTTCTTGCTTTTAATACAAAATAGAAAATTTAAAAAGGAAACAAAAAATGATGCTTAGACTATTAGCCCAATCCTACTATGGTCTCCTATGAAATACCACCTAAAATCAGAATTTCCCAACATCTAAAAACTAACTTACTTGTTTTTGTTCTATTGTTGTTAGGCACTAAAATATAAATATCTGGGCATGCAAAGGCAGCTTCCAAATCTTTTACTTGTGACATTGGTGGAGAACTTGGGCTCTTGGTTGTGTCCACAGGCATCAGCCCACTTCATCCTTAGAACAACAAAGTGGGCAGGAAGACCTCAGAGATCAGAGAAGGGAGGGCACTTACTCAAGGCCTCAGGACGACTAGTTCAGGTGCAGAGCTGGGTCTTGAGTGCACATGATCCATTCAGGGACACTGATGGTGTGCCTACCGTGAGCCCTGGGACACTGCCTTGCACAAGATGCACCTCAGGCTCACCCTGTCAGGGGCCCCTATGAGTAGGGCTAAAGGGACTCCACCATTCTCAGGCTGGGCGGGGCACGGGAGGTGGGGAGTGCAACCCAAAGCTGCCCAAAAGCTCAGTTTCCAGGGGGAACACCCATCAAGGGGCTCTAGCTTATTCCCTCCAGTCATGGCCTGAGCCAGGTCCCCACAGGGGCATGCTACTGTCCCTCACATGGGGTAGCCGCCCTCTACCAATATTCAGCCCCTACCTTTCTCCTTGCCGGACCTATAGCACAGGTGCCTAAGGAGTGATTTCCTTTTTTTTCTTTTAAAGATTTTATTTATTTATTTTTAGAGAGAGGGGAAGGGAGAAAGAGAGGGAGAGAAACATTAATGTGTGGTTGCCTCTTGCGCACCCCCTACTGGGGACCTGGCCCACAACTCAGGTATGTGCGCTGACTAGGAATCAGACCAGTGACCCTTTGGTTCGCAGGCTGGTGCTCAATCCACTGAACCACACCAGTCAGGGCAGGAGTGATTTCTTTTTTGAAGTAGCCTGTCTTCCCCAACGTTCCTCAGCAAAGGTCAGTTTACTACAGCAGACCAAATTTCATTTGGACCCAGAACTGCAGGTGTCCCCATGAGGCAGGCATTGAAGGAGGTCCTGGACACTGGAACGGAACATTCACAGCCCTCAAAAAACAGGGTGGGACTCCACCCCGAGAGGAGGTGCTGCAGGACACACAGGGGCTCCCAGTCTAGGGCAGGGAAGGCCAAGAAGACCATCAGCTCTGTTTTCAAGATCTCTGATTTGTAGAGCATCTCTCTATCCCGAGGGTGGAGTCAGAACCAGTAGTTCCTTTCGACCTTCCGAGGACAAGATGGACCTCCTTGAGTGAAAAAGTGCTTCCTGGCACTGGAGGCATCGAAGAGGAAGCTGGATGGTCCCTCAGTGGGGACACTGGAGCAGTGATACAAGCATCAGGTGAGAAAATGGGTTGACGGGACTTTTGTAATTTCTTCCAACTTTGAGAGTCTCTAATTCAGCAGGCTGAACACAAAGCCACTGGAGACCTCCTGGTCACCTACCTGCAGGGCTCTCCTCTGGGCCTAAAATTAGAATTCCCAGAGTCCTGATCCAAATTAGATCCTTAATAACATGTCACCATAGCTATAAATACGTCTCTTCGAGGGCCAGTTAATATGATTATTTTAATCAGCTGCACTCCCTAGAAGGACTGCCAGCTCCCTCCCCAGCCCTGACTGCGTTCTGAGCAGGCTCGGCCTCCATCCTCACTCCAAGCAGGTCCACGGAGCAGCGAGATGAAGGTGAGGGCAGCCACAGGCTGCCCCTTCTGCTTGCCCGTCTCTAGCATCCCTGGGGCATTCACTGCACTCTGGGGATCTCTCCCGATCACTCACCAAGCCTCCCAATAGAAGACAGGGTTGAAAAGACAAGTGCTGGCAGCCGCCAACAGCAAAAGGTGTAAATGACACACAAGGGAACGTGAGAGGGAGTGTCAGAGGCTGCACTGTCCACCCCAAGTTCATAATTTGGAACTCGAACCTGCAGCACCTCAGAATGTGACTGTATTTGGAGACAGGGTCTTTAACGAGGTGATTAATTAAAAGGAAGTCATTAGGTTGAGTGGGCCTTAAGCCAACACGGCAGGTGTCCTTATAAGAAGAGAAGATTGTACAGAGGAAAGGCCACGTGAGGACACAGAGAGGAGATGGCCGTCTGTAAGCCAAGGACATAGGGCTCAGAAGAAACCAACCTCACCAACACCGTGATCTCAGACTTCCAGCCCCTAGAACTGAAACGTGAACATCTTGTCCAGCCACCCAGTCTTGGGTTTTGTTCCAGCAGCCCACACAGGGAGTTTGGTGCATGTCCTGTCTGGAGGCTTTAAATTCTTATTTTTCCCTCTTTCTGAAAGACTAGCCCAGCCAAAGAAAACAGAGACCTGGACCTCGCTCTCACCAGTGTATGAATCCCGAATGGAATTTAAAGGAAAGAAGGGCAACAGTGTGTGTAGAAGAAAGGGCCCTGGGCACCCCGGTCAGGAAGGCTGCTCAGCGCAGACCATTTTAACCAGCTCTGTGGTCATGATTCATCTCAGTCCCCACCCCATCATCAGTTAACTGAGACTGTTGTACCAAATAACAACTAAGGGTCCTCCTAGCACTGACACTCCTTCAGGTTCTAAGACTTGGGGATCACAGCTGGCCAGAGGCAGCTTTTGGGCACAAGCCCAGATGGGAGAGGCCCTGGAGGACGGAGCAGGGCAACCTCAGAAGTACCCACGTGATGTTGGGCGGGGGGCAGTTAAGTAGTAAAGCTGGTGGGCTATTTCTTGGAGCTGGAAGCTTCAGTTCATACCTGCCCTGCCTTATTCCTGGGTTTAATGGTTGCATAGCCTTGGGCACTACCCCCACCAACACCGAGAGCCACATGTGAGACCCACAAAGGAGATAGTAGGAGTGTCCGTGTGTGTGTACCAGTAAAACATCCAAACACATCAAGCAAGCTCACCCTTATTCACGGACAAGAAGGAAAGGTGGGCACCTAGCAGTTTCTCAGGACTGATGTCCACAACTGTCAGCACCCCCACAAAGCAACTCCCCAGCAAGGCAGCATAAGTCTTCAATTAGGGGTGGAGCTGGAGTGCCCCTCTACCAGGATCCTGGACACCAAACTGCTACAAGGTCCTAACGATGCTTTGTGAGTGTGGCGCCATGTGAGATGAGGCAGTGAAGAAACAAACGGTCACGTGCCCCCTCCGAAGGATCCAGACAAGGCAAGATGGACAGTACGAAGATCCCTTACTGATCTATCCCCCAACATCATCTTTCTCAGTTTTCAGATGGATAAACTAAGGCTCGGGGACGTGAAGCCAGACAGAGGGGAGGGTGGGGAAAAAAAAACACAAGGCTTGGCGTCATACCTCGACCTTGAACAAGTTATTTAATATCTTATCAAATTGCACGCAAATGAAGTCATGTAGCTAGCTCTAGCAGAGTCACTATGTGATCTGAGGGCTTCAACTCAGAACACTCCATTACCACATTTCATAGATTTAAATCATCTCAGATCCGGAAGGGCCCCGGGCCACCGCAGATCCGGCTCCCTTGGTCTATAGGCAAGAAAACTGAGGTCAGAAGCGTCCCCTGGCCAGGGTCACACAGTGAGGCTCTGGCCAGACTAGAAGCAGAGCCCAGGATCTATTCCTTAAGCCACCCTGCCCTGTCCATTTGCCCTGAAAATATTCCTCTGTGAAAATGAGCAAACCACAAAGAGCAGGTTCTCCAGGACATGTGTATTGGGGTGGCGAGAAGTTTCCATTCTTACTTCCCAGATCTGGGTCCTTCCGCCAGCCTGCACCCTGCTGGCCTCCTACAGTGACTTTGAGCTGAAAAGCAAATTTGTCGAGTGCTCCTCTTGCAGAATAAAGCTGCTGGGAGAAGCTCAGAGGACTGGAATTAGAAATTCTAATTATTAGAACTCTCTGAATGCACGGAAGGACAATTTATAATTAGCACATGTCAAAAGGTCATCCCCGAAGGAGATGGATTATAAATTAGAAAACAAAGACAGTCCAGAGAGGGACTGGGGAGCTGAGCTACTTGGCCTCCCACCCCTCCCTACAGCCCTGAATCCCCCCTTCCTCCTGGTGCTGTTCACTCCCCTGCTGTCTTGCCTGAGCGCCCACCTGGCACGGGGCCTCTGTCCTCTCAGCCCTCCGCCCCTTGTACCAGAGGTGCTGCCACTCTCCTGGAAGTCATTCTGCACAGGGATCCCTCTATTCAGGACCCAAGCAGCTCTAACCCCAAGTCTTGAGCTGGATAGAGGCTTGTCATTCCTGCTGTCAGGAGCTGCAAATGAAGATTGAAGGACCAGCCTCTTAGTGGGGAAGAAAGCCTCCAGTGGACTGATAATGTCACTATCTGCTGCCCAGGTGCGTGTGCCTGTGTGGCTTCTCACCACCAGAGCTGCTCTTGCAATTAAATTCCAGGCACTCCCCTCCCCTCAAAAGGTACTGGGAAAGGCCAGTGTGGAAGGAAAGGGGCACCTCCTTGTTTCTTATGTGAATGAATGAATGAATGAATGCTGAATTGGTTGCTGACTTATATGCCATAAATATTTTCTTGAGCACTTCCTGTGTTTTACTCACAGTATTTGAGACTTCGAGGGGAAAGTAATCAAAGATACAGAAATAATAATACATGACCCTGAGGAATTCACATTAGCACAATTTTTTTTATTGTAAGTTCTTTTTTTTATTACTTTATTGTTGTTCATTTACAGTTGTCTGCATTTTCCCCCACCACTCCCACCCCCACCCCAGCCAATCCCACCTCCCTCCCTTGTTCCCACCCTCCCCCTTGGTTTTGTCCATGT
>VMDR010011199.1:0-29026 GCA_007922815.1 Macrotus californicus | reverse complement strand
CAGGACCCTGTGGGTCTCTCCAATGAGCTCTCCCGTGAGGCCGGGAGTTTCTCCCGCTGCCGCCGCCTCAACCCCCACAGGAGTTTTCAATCAGAGGCTTTGAGGCTTCACCTCCCGGCGCCGGAACTCTGGGCCGCGGGGTCCGTCCTGCTCCCGAGCCGTTCCTCCCCGTTTATCCTCACGAGGGAGTGGGACGCCCAGTCCGCAGCCGCTACCTCTCCTGGCCAGCCGCGCCTTTCCCCGATCCGCCAGCCGCCGCCCCGCCACGCGAGTCCTCTCCGCCCCTCCTACTGGTCTGGATGTATGTTTCTTAGTTTCTTGGTTGTCGGACTTCCATACAGTTCGATTTTCTGTCAGTTCTGGTTGTTTTTTCTTTTAAAATTTGTTGTTGTCCTTTTTTTGGTTGTGCGAGGAGGCACAGTGTGTCTACCTACGCCTCCATCTTGGCCTCCTCTGTAAGTGTTCTTGAGTAAGTAGAATAACGAAATCATACAAGGGGGGGGACCCAAAACAACCCGGAATTTATTTATAAAAAAATTGTGCATTTATTCTTACACATTCAAACTTCAGTCACCTTCAAAGTACTCTCCATTTGATGCAATACACCTATCCAGACTTTTTCCCACTGCTCAAAACAGTTTCTGAACTTGTCGATTTTGATGCCTTTTAGTGTTTCTGCCATTTTTTGGTTCACCTCTTCCACACTGGCAAAAATTTTTCCTTTGAGGACTTTTTTCATCTGGGAAAATTTTTAAAAAGTCACTTTGGGTGAGATCAGGTGAATAGAGAGGGTGGGGCATGGGGGTCATGCCATTTTTAGTCAAAAACTGCTGAACACTCAGCACTGTGTGGGCAGGTGCGCTCATAAATCACCCATCATGAAATGGACAAACGCATTGGAAGTCTAAAAAAAAAATTCACTGAAGCCAAATGCAGCCTCTCACAATAATGCCAGCTGGACACTGATACAGATGGGTTCCTAGAACATTCACCTATCAGGGGAAGCCTGTACTACAAGGAGCCCGCCTTCCAGAAGACAATTCTGGGTTTTTTGAAGATCCCCCCTTAGGAGATACTCCCTGTGTGCACAATGAACCCATTCCCAGCTTTCTCACCAATTCCTCCTACCTTAAAAATAAATTTCTTTTCTCACAGTCAGCCCAAAGGAAGAGCCTGAAGATCTCAGGAGTGTACTCTTCATAACAAGTGGTTTTTCTTCTGAAAATTGGCAACTTTTGCTTGAAAAACAACTATCTATGGCTCAAACATGGCAGTGGGATGTGGACATGCGAAATGGGATAGTGGGGGTTCTTGAAGACAGTGAGTCTAGGGGAAGGCCCTTCTGTTGCAGTTGGGCCTCTTCCCAGCACACAGTCAGAGCACACAGAAGGTCCCCTCAAATGCACAGAGACACCTGGGTACTATCTCTGGGTGGGCAGGCCCTCTTCAGGTGTGCTGGCTCCCCACTGAGAACAGTGTCCCTAGGCTCGAGTCACTATTTCTGCCACTTCCAGTCTTGAGCTCCAGAGCCACCCTTGGGTCCTGATCAAAACTGTTCCTTTAGCTTTTGACCCAGCAATTGGACTTCTAGAAAGTTCTCTTCCTGGTCTATTGTCCCATTTGCAGATAGAGACATGCACAAGGCTGGCTCTTGCTACATTGTTCATGACAGCAAAAACCTGAAAGCAACATAAATGTTCAACGGAAGACTTGCTAAATTAAGTATGGTGCACCTAGACTGTGGAATAATAAATAGCCCTTCCATATGTGCCTATAGGAAAAGATCTATGAGCCATACTGCTGGCTGAAAAAAAGTTCGGTGCAGACTGGTGTGTGACTGTATTGTCCTTGAGACAAGCAGGCCTTGAGACAAGAATCTAGGTGTAAGTCATTATTTGGGAGGTGACCCAGGAAGCACAGTGATGGAAGGAGGAAGTGAGACAGGGCAGGGCAGAGGCCAATAAAGGCTATGTCAGTGAGTGGGTCCCCCAACTGGGGTTCAGTCTCTTGAGGATCCATGGAGAGCCCTATGGAATATGCCTCAGGATCTGCCACCAAGGGGCAGGGAAGCTGTCGTATTTATCTGCCAACTCCAGCCCCTCACTGGTTGAGGCATTATTTCCTGCCACTTCCAGCCAGCAAGGCATGCCAGGGAGCACCTCCTTGGTCAGAGAGAGCATGCTCACATTAGAGAGATTCAGGAAGAGGTCAGTTTTGAATGAAATATCTGGAGGTGCCTCTGGGGGTAGATGGGAGTGACCCAGGGGATGTAAGTGGGTATAGCAGCATCTGCTATGGTTCTGTTTGTGTATACAAAAATATTAAATATATAGATATGTTTGGAACATTATTTTGCCAGTCTTTTGGTGAACATATGTACTACCTATGGGTATTTACCTTGAAGGGGAACTGCTGGGTCACAGGGTGAGCATCTGTTCAGAACTGCAGTGGTTACTGTACAGTTTTCCATAATGGCTATGCTAAATTATATCCCATCAGCAGCATATGAAGTTCCAGTTGCTCCACATCCTTACTGGCACTTAGTATTAGTTTTCATTTGTTTTGATGTATTAGTCATTCTGTGGGGCATAGTGTTATCTCATAGTACATTGAATTTACATTTCCCGGATGAGCAAGGTTGTTGAGCACCTGTTCCTGCACTTACTGACTTCTTCATTGCCCCATTCCTCCCTCCCTTACCTGTCTTTTTCTTAAAGTCTTACCATTTCTTATTTAAAAGCCAGTCACCCAAGCACAGGGAAGAGGCCTCCTTGAAGCTTAGCAAAGCCAATTGTGTCCCCTTTGTCTGTGTTTGGTCTCTTTTATGTCCTCGAAGTGCCACAAATGTCACTGCCCCAACACAGATGGGCCCCAGCAGGGTTGCTGTGCAGGTCTATAAGGAATGCAGTTTCTGGATTCTGGCCTTGCCCTGTCTGCCTACTTTGCAGAATTATTTTCCATTACATAAGACTCTGCAAAAGGCCTTGAGTTGCTAAAAGAAAGGCGCTGCATAAAATACAAACTAACCAAAGCATTGATATCAAAGAATGGGGGAAGTCCATCACGCCCTTGTCTCTGGAAGAGGCCCATTATCTGATGGCTCTGGCTGACTCATCCCTACCCTACTTAAAAGGCAAGATATGCAGGCTACAAACAGCCTCCAGGCCTGGGCCTGGCCAAACCCTCAATAATTTGCCTATCAATTAAGCCCAAGGAGAGGGTGTGTAGGGGTGTGAGTGAGCAAGAGAGAGGGAGGAAGGCAGGCAATTGAACAGAAACTGCCGGTTTGTCACTAGCCTTCTTGGATTAACCTTATCCTAGGCTCTCCCAAATGACTCTTTTAGAAGTGGTCAGTTTGTCCATCCATGTAAAGGACCTAACTGAACCAAATAGTACTTATCTCATACTTCACAGAGATTGTAAATATAGATTTCATAAAAAGGATCAAGTACTTGTAGTTGCAGAAGGAAGCAAGGAAGCAAAAACAAGATGCTTGGATCAGATTTAACAGTTAATCTCAGGCTGGTATAAGGAGACTGTGATTTCAGAGAGGGGGTGGTGGTAGGAAATCCGGGAAGCAGATGAGATTGGTGGGCTCTCCAATTTCTGTTTTTTTTTAAAGATTTTATTTATTTATTTTTAGAGAGGGTAAGGAAGGGAGAAAGAGAGGGAGAGAAATATCAATGTGTGGTTGCCTCTCACACTCACCTCCACTGGGGACCTGGCCCAAAACCCTTTGGTTCGCAAGCTGGCACTCAATCCACTGAGCCACACCAGCCAGGGCAGGCTTCCCAATTTCCAACCTGCTAAAGAACCTGAATCTAATTCACATGTCCACTATCAAGAAAGGGTACTGCATCCCCAGTTCAGAGACAAATCTTTACTATTTTAACGCAATCAATGGTAATTCCTCAGAAATTGGTTTGGGGGGTGAGGTCATGTTATCCATGCTGTCCAATGAGCTGTGAGCTAATTATGTTGTGGGGGCTTCCTTACTTTTAGGAAGGTAATCCTGGAAACACGCCTGATACTAAGCAAGCCAATGCTAGTTCAGCTAGAGTTTTTCTGACTAGTCAGTGCCCTGTTGTACTGGTTGCTGAGTGTTTTGAATATCATCCCTGCCCGGAAGGAACTGTTCTTTGCTACTAGAGGTTATGTATCTGTGTGTGATGCCTGGGACTGCAACAGCCATTTTGGGACCAGTTGGAGTCTGAAAATGACACACATACTCAGAAAGGCAGAGCTGAGAGGATCACAGGAGAGAGGAGCCTTAAAGTACCATCTTGGGGACTTCTTATTTTGGGGGTTTCTTTCTTGTGGCCAAAAGCATCCGAAAAAAGCACCCTAGAGATAATTTTAGAACCAGAACAGTTGAAAAGTACCCTCTTCCCCAACTGAGGGCTGTTGGAGCCATAAGGTCTGCCTGTCTCAACATACAATCATCCATTAGAGTCTATGCAAAATTAGGTGTGGGCATGAATTGGTGAATGGTGGCTCCGTGGTGTGTCCAATCTTGGCCCAAAGCATCTCAGGTCATATGGGTGAGCTAGGGGTCCGGGGGTGCCTTACTGCCCTGTCAAGAGGAAACACTAGAAAAGCAGAGTCTGTCAACATAGGTTTCATGGAGTAACCAAGGATACGGAAATTCTGTTCGAGATGTGGGCAGCAGGATGAATATACACAGTGGGGGCGTCTCCTATGTGAGTAGAATAAACCGAGACCGAGACTGTTTTCAGAGCGCTCTGCAGTGCCATAACAGTCATAATCATGTAAAAGCTTTCAGTTTATACAGTACTTTTAACTCCTCAGTGTTCACTGAAACGCATCATCTCACTCCTTTCTCAGAATCACAAATCACAGCCTGCTAGGGTTTAAGAGGCCTGAGAGATTATCCAAGATGGGGAGACAGAAACTCAGAGGGGTCAAGTTACTTCCTCCAGGTCACATAGCCAGGGAATGGCAAAGACAGGGCTCTAAACCAGGGTACAGGGCTTAATATCCAGTGCTCTGTCTGTTCCCCACATTGTTTGGAGGCAGGGGGGCCACAGGGCTGGCTGACAAAATGGATCCCACCAGGAGTGAACAAACCTGCTAACTTGGTCTGGCCTCAGTGAATGTGGGATTAGACAGTGGCTGTAAAATATTTTAAAGCCTCATAGCCTTTTGTTTCAAACAGAATGTTAGTGAGAAGCCAATAAGGTCAATCAGATAAAAGCCATGCTGCTCTGATTTGGGTGGGGGAAGAGAGGCAGGCACACAGAGCCCAAGCATTGGCACCCTTGGCCTTGAGGAGGCTGCAGGAGTTCCCGAAGGCTCTGTAGAGTTCAGAGGCAGAGAAGAGTGCTCTGGATGAACTTGGACCCTCTGGATTGTCCCTTTCTGTCACTAATTCCGTGACCTAATCTCTCCAAGCTTTAGCTTTTATACCTTTTTTTCTTTAAATTTTTTTTTCAGTTACAGTTTACATTCAATATTATTTTGTATTGATTTCAGGTGTATAGCTTAGAGGTTAAATAATCATAATCTTTACACAGTGTTCCACTTGGTATTTCCAGTACCCACCTGGCAGCCTTTGCAACTATTAAATGTGGGTTGTGCCCATTAAGATGCTTTCAGCAGAGTATCTAACAAAAAGTATTTTAAACAATAAGGTTATATTAATATATATAACAAGAAGCCCAGAGGTTGTTGTTTTGGATTTGATGGGAAAAAAAGGTCATCAGGCTCTTTCTGTCTTTCTTTTCTGTCATCCCCTCATAGACACAAAATGGCTGCTGCTGCAATATCTCATATCCTTACAACAGCATTCAAAAGCATGAAGAGAGTGGATGGGTGACAGAGGCAGCAATCTCCTTAAATATTTCCCTCTTAGGGGGAAGAAAACTATTTCTGAGAAATTCCCCATCAAAATCCTTGTTAGGTTTCATTGGTCAGTATAGGGACGTCCCTAAACTAAATCATCAAATAATGATGCTTGTACCATGATTGGTTTAGAGTAATTATGAATCATCTCCTGGGGTTGCACCTACGTTCCATGAACACATAGCCATCTATCAGAATAAATCTGGACTTTCGTTGGCAAGGAATAAAGGAGGTAACTATTGGTAAACCCAAGGATATCCTACATCCCTCACATTTTAAACAGCTGTAAAGTTCCAACCAGATATTGACAGAGAAAATGCTTTGTCAACTAAAAGGGCCAAGGACACTCAGAACCAATGTTGTACTCTAAGGTCCTGAGCTTTGGGGTTTTACCTTACACACATGAGCACATGACTCCTGGCTCACAGCCATCCATTCCCCAGTGACTTTGATTCTGCTCCTCAGGGCCGGGCCGTAGGGAGATAAGATTTAACTCAAATTGAGACTGTGGCTCTAATCTCGTCAAATTGCTTTGCGTTGATTATCTGATTCTGTGTCAGATGTGCTGTGGTTGGTGACTAATCCTAATCTAACTTGACCGTGGTATTGTCCAGCCTGAACTGTTATTGTGGAGACACAAGGGACCATGTCTGTGCAGTTCACTCTGTACTCTGTCTGTCCCAGTGCCTGAACACCCCAGCCCTTAATAAAGGCTTCTACTTATTAACGAATGCCAGAGGCTTCCTCACTGTGACATTGACAAGTACTGGAAAAGCTGCGGACACTTCTAAGCACTGATATTTTGAAAGCTTCCACCCCCACCCCTAGACATCAATCTCCAATTTGGGAATCCAATCTGTTTTGGAAGAGTTTAAGAAAACAATACTCTTAGTCCTTACAACTTCTTATGACAGCAGACACAAGTTTTAGACCCCTATTATTCCTATGAGAAAACATTCAGGTACACGGTGGTTACTGCTGTGGGGAGGTAGGAATTCACAGCTGGTTAAGGTTTTATAGAGGATCTGGGGCGGGGTTTTAGGCTGTCTCAAATTGACCTAAGCCAGTTTGGTCTTGCAAAAACGTTTAGATTCTTTTTGGTAAATTTCTGTAGGCTTCAGTAATTAGAGGTGGGTAAGGACAGAGGGCCCCTCCTCACACTGTGCCACCAGGTCACTGTGAAAGGAAGTCTTCAGCACAAGGTCTGAGCAAGCTGAACTGTAAATTCCGTGAATTTCCAGTCCTCTGTTCTTTTCAGAGCTCTAGCAGTGCCTCACTGGAAAGTTTGCCTGAGGGATCCTCACAGTAAGATTCTCTAACCTTCTAGTCTAACTCCAGGGGAGCAAAACCACCAAATAAGCAGCCCGATGCTTGCAGGACCACTTAGGATCACGCCCATGCTTCCACTTCTACAAGAGTATAAACCACAGGGCTTGCTGGATTTTCCTGCTCTATGCAGGAAAAAAAGCTGGGATGCTGCTCCTATTCCTAGCCAGTCACTCCACTGCAACCCCAGTGAGAGCTCATTTTAAGACTCTTTATGCTAATGAACAATACGTCTGATGCCCATTAGAGTACAAGGTTGTGGTAGGTTCTGGAATGTGGACTCCTGATCAAATGCTAACAGACCATCCCTAAATGCATGTTCCCAATTTGGCCCACTACTTTCTCCTAAAGCAGACATACCTACCTGCTAAATGGCCCACTGGAATTTACTTTACATTACAGACCACACCACAACTGTCCGTTTCCTCCTCCTGTTACACAAATAAAACAGAAGCGCCTACGACAATTCAGCACCCCCTGCGGTGAAGTTTGGAAGCGCCCAATTAGAGTGGAAAAAAAATGCTCTCTGTTCAGCTGGCCAGCTCTTACAGATTACAAAGTGTTTTATAGCAAGACCATGGTGGCCAGAGGGAGGGGTTCCCTGGCCTTCCACTTCAATTAGGGCAGTTCTGCTTCCTTGTAAACTTGCACTGGCCCACCAGATTGGATGGCCTTTAAAACTTGGCAAACCTCTGTGCAGCCCCTGCAGGGAAGAGGGATGGGAGGAGGGATGAGGAGAGATGAGAGGGGTGGTGGCAGGAAGGACAGGAAGATGGAGCAGGAAAGGAGGCAAGGCTGGTCTCTGTGTGGGGAGGTAGTAATCCTGAGGAATGCCCCTCCTGTGATTGGAGAACCCTCAGTTCACCCCTCCTCTAAGAGGCAGGGTACTGATTGCAGTGCTCCCCCTTCAAGAAGGAAGGATTTACACCCCGCACTGCTGAGACCACTGCCTGCTACCTGCCCTGAGCTGTCAGCCCTTCCCCAAGGCTGAAGAAACTGCTCTGCCCAAGGTCCTGCCACCTTCAGGAGCAGCCCACCTGTGCTCAGGGGCTAATCCCTGCAAGGTTACTGAGGCTCGCCTCTCCAGCGCAACTGTGAACAACTTCGAAGGGTCACCCCAGCTATAGAGCACCCCATGGGGTCAGCTGAGGCTGTTGTAGGGCTGGCATTATAGTTTCCTCCTTTGCCTGCTTCGGCTTCCAGTCCTTCCCTTCTCCGGGTGCTGATCCTAGAAATTCTCCCTAAGAAAACGTCCTGTATGCTAATCTCCATCTTAGCATCTGCTTCCCCAGGAAACAGCAACATCACAGGTAGGTCACTCTGCCCATCTGAGATTGCGGAGCTGGGACAGAACGTGCTGACAAAGCCCAAGACCTCTCGAGGGGAGAAAAGAGGCAATAACCAGCTTTAACGATAATCTAGTTTGCAGACCTTTCCTGGACCCCAGCTCCAGCTCCCTCTCCCTTTTCCCACCCCCGCAGGCCCTCTCTGAGGGCATTAGACCTTGGTTTCTGGCAGTGTGCATTCTCAAATCTTCCTTTCCCAATGAGCACTGTCTTCCACATCCCGTGGGTTTACCGGCTTAAAACCTTGGGGGCAGGGAGAACAGTAGAGAAGAATGTGGATGCAGAGAGGGGGAGGGGGAAAATGAGGAAAAGAGTGTGCCTGCGTCTAACACAGAAAGACTGGCCCCTCTTACATGCAAAAATGTGACAATTGACCCCCCAGACAGCTCCCTTCTGCCCAGAAAGTGTTAATCCACCTCGCAGGGGGAAGGCTGGCCTCCCTACAGGCTATTTCCCGGGGCCTGCTTGGCTGGGGATCAGGCCCATTGTTAATAAGTAATGACAGCCCAGCTCCTCTGCGGGTTCCCCTGGGGTTTTGTGTCAGAAACGTCTTCCCTCGCTGCCGCTCGAGCTGACAGGCTCCGGCTCCCAGCAGGCAGCTGTGAACACAGGCCAGCCTACGCCAGGATGCCCCACGTCATCGGGCTCAGAGCCCCAGGGCAACAGAGAGGGTGGTAATCCCATCCCTCCTCCCTTCTCAGGTGAGGATGACCTCAGCCGTCTGCAGGGACTGTGGCTCTGCGAGAACCTCGTGGCCTCCTTCAGCAAGGGGTGGGGCTGTGCCCTTTTAAGTGATAAATTCCCGAAGCCTTCAGCCAACAGGAGAGGCTACATCACCTCAGCCCTGCCCGGCTTTGTGGGGAATCAGCTTGCGAAGGTTGTTGCTGCTGTTGATGACACTGTTTTAAAGATGCTCCAGGAATAGCATTATTCAGATGGCCTTGCTTACCAGGAGGAAGTTCTTTCTTATGTCTGACCTAAGTAACACAGCACATTTAGCACTTCATATTTGCCCAGAAATGGTTGGTAAATGAAAGCATTTTGGAACCTTTGGGAGAAAAAGAAAATGTTTGTTTAACCTTGCCAATGCCAGGTCCTGTTTTAAAATTTAGGCCTTATTATTAGTCCAGTATGGTGAGGCCAATAGATCAGGAGACAACTGTCATAGAAAGGTAATTGGTTATACTTACAAATCCCAGGAGAGGGTACCACAGGCCAAGGGAGGAACAAGGGGAAGCACTGGGGCTGGTCAGGAAGCAGAGAAAAAGGAGGAAAGATAGGCTAGTGCCTTTACTATGGTTTCCACGGAAGGAACACGCAAGACAGGATAAGCAGGTTTAGGATTGGCTAGTTTGAATAATGTCAGTGGGCTCTGGGGCACAGGGACTGTCTCTAGTTGTCTGGGACCTGGCCCTGGGGTAATCAGGGCAGGTGGATAGTGACCTGGAGGATGAAAGCCTGATAGAGGAGGTTGCTAGCGGAAGATGCTCTGGATTGGTTGATTTGCATTTGAAAGTGCACTCATGGGTGAATTGTTTATCATCTCTAGGAACTGGCCAGCCCTGGGAGACCCTGTCCATCCAGGGTCAGCAAGGCCCCAGATGTCCAAGCATCAGAACACAGAAAATGAAAGACATGGTTAATACAGGTCCTCTTTTAGCCTTTCACCTTGCTTAATTTATACTGCCTGGAATCACGTTCAGTTTATTATCATTTGAAATCCACAGATAACATGTTCCTAGTAGTATTATTAATAGTAACAGAAAGTAGAAACAACCAAAACGTCCATCAGTATAAGAATGGTTAAGTAAACAATGGGCTTGCCACACTGTAGAATGGTACACAGCACACAAGAAGACATTCTGCCCTGGGTGGTGTACCTCAGTGGATTGAGCACTGGCCTGCAAACCAAAGGGTCAGTGGTTCGATTCCCAGTCAGGGCACATTCCTGGGTTGCAGGCCAGTTCCCTAGTAGGGGGCGCATGAGAGGCAACAACACACTGATGTTTCTCTTTCTCCCTCCCTCTAAATAAATAAAATCTTTTTAAAAAGAAGATATATCTAAGTGCACTATATCTACTGCTCCTGGACATGTGTTAAAATTTTTTAAATTATAGAATGAGCCACAAAGACAGTGCAATTCCATTTGTGTAAAAAAAATGAATAATAACAAATCTGTAGGTGGTATATGTACTTAAATGAATAGAAAAATGTCTAGAAAAAGACACAGCCAAGAGTGAGTAGTTTTTTACCTCGGGGGAGGGGGTCACAGGTTGGGTTCTCTGGTAAGGAGGCACTGAGATGGACTCAAGAGTGCCATGGGTTTATTGGAAGGGAGCACTCATGAAAGGAGAAGGGCAGAAGCAGGTCTGGGCAGGCGGCAATGCCGATCTCAAAAGTCTCTGCCCATCTAACGGGAGCCTGAGCAAGGGGTATCCAGTACAGCAGCCCCATACTGGGTGGAAATGACTAACCCTGAGTGCCAGCACCTTGCTCAGCTGCTTACAGGAGACACCCTGAGAAGGGCTGGGGTGGACCATGAGGATGTCAGCTGATCAGACTCTGAGCAGCTGGCAGGGGATCAGAGTAGCTTAACTCCACGTCTGCCACAGAGGACATGAGGTATGGGGAGGAGGAGGTGACAGGGACACTTTTACTTTCCTAGCACTTTACTTTGTACTTGGAGACTGTATTCGTATATTTAAGTTACCGACAGAAGGACAAATAGTGTTTTATCTGGCTCATATCTGTGATTCCTCCCACTTCTAATCACAGGTCCTTGAGGGCTCTCAGCAGCTGCAGCAGCACAGGAATCCACCCAGCTGCAGCATTTACCCAGTTTTTGGCTTTAGCTATAAGAAGACCATATGCTCATCTGTGCTTTCTCCTCTTCTGCCATCCTAATGTCATTAACATTCCTTTCTAGGAATGGGTTTGCTGCATTTTACAGACTCAGTGTGTAAGATACTAATGCTGGGGACAAAAGCAAGAGCTTAGGTCATCACAGGGGAGATGTGGAGCCACATTTGCAGCTTCTCACTTTTCAGGCAGTGCCTACCTCTTGCTGAAGGAGAGGTTCAAGTATGGGGCATTAGCATCCCATAGGAAGAGGACGTGGTTCTGACCATCC
The DNA here is from genome assembly GCA_007922815.1 of Macrotus californicus. Classification (NCBI taxonomy): domain Eukaryota; kingdom Metazoa; phylum Chordata; class Mammalia; order Chiroptera; family Phyllostomidae; genus Macrotus; species Macrotus californicus. The sequence continues at coordinate 17,362 of VMDR010011199.1, read as the reverse complement.
TGAGCACAGTTCAGATCACAGTTTTTACAAGGGTGGCATTTGGACTTGGCCTTGAAGAATGCAGAAGGAAAGAAAGAGCATTCCAGTCAAAGGGAACAACATAAATTAAGGCAGGGAGGTGGAAATATGCAATACATTTATAGGCTCTGGCACGATTCAAAGGTCCAGAAGTCACATTGCCTTCAGACAAGTGTCAATCTAGTGTCTTCCATAATATCTCTCAGGATTGAGTTTCTCTTCAACTTGCCATATGGCCTCCCATGGTGTTGGAGTCATCCCCAAATTCCAAATAATGGCTCTCCTCCAGTTCCAAATTGCTTATAAAATGGAAGCCACAGTTCCAGGCCTCACATCCTTATACCACACTGGCCAGGGGAAGAGAACCCCTTCTTCTGACACCTGCCAGGGAAGACACTGTTAGCACCACTTTCCCATAAGTCTCCAGCAGATGTCTTCTGGTATCTCATTGGCTCTAGCTGGGTTATGTGCCTCTCCCTGGACCAATCACTGGGGTCTGAGTAGATTTCTAAGCCCTGGAGAGACTTTCAGCTTAAAGACAATGCCAATTCCTTGGGGGAAACAAGCTTCAGATCTACCATTTACTCCTAAATCTAGAACAGAAGTTGAAATCTGAATGTAGCAAATGCCTTCAAAAGCATCGTTAGAGGAAAAGACAGAACAACGTAGAGATCTATAATTTTTTTCCCTGCTACACTTTAATTGCCCTTCTCTGGCATGCACTGCATAAATTAAGAGCTAGTTAATGCTGTAATGTGTAAAACAATTTCATGCATCTTAAATATTGCACTTGTACTTTAATTCCACATTAAGTGGTCCCCTGAAATTTTTAAATTTACAAAGTCACTGCTGTGCTACATGAAAAAGGTGCTAATTAAGTGTTAATCAGTAGCCAGATAACCTTCCCTGAACCCTGCCCAAGGTCTCCAAAATGACCCATTGCCAGAGAATGTGATGTGATGGTCACAGAACAGAGAAAGCACGCACAGATGCGAAATGGTTTCTTAGCCACATCCAGCCAATTAAGGCAGATTTGCTTATTATGCAGTTCTAATTAAGTGACATTCACTATAGTGGACACGAGGCTAATAATAATAATAGTATTTAATAGTGGCAGAGCTTTCTCTATTCAAAACACTGGGAAATGTTGGCTAATTAACAAGTGGGCATCCCTTTCTGGGTAAGGAGAGGGCTTCATATGGGTGGTCCTACTAAAAACCTGAATGCATGTACAAAAATGGATACAATGAAAAGAAGTGGTTGCTCCCTTTAAGGGACTCAACCATCTTTTTTTTAAAAAAAGGTTTTCTTTATTTATTTTTAGACAGAGGGGAGGAGAGGGAGAAAGAGAGGGAGAGAAACATCAATGTCTAGTTGTCTGTTATGTGCCCCCTACTGGGGACCTGGCTCACAACCCAGGCATGTGTCCCTACTGGGAATCGAACTGGCAACCCTTTGGTTTGTAGGCCAGCACTCAATGCATTGAGCCACACCAGCCAGGGTGGGACTTACCATCTTATAGATCAGCACTACTCATACTGTGGTTTGTGGACCAGTGCTGGTCTGCAATAAGATAAGTATAGAAATTGAGAGTAACCATTCTGACACCTTTAAAGCAACTTGACCTTGCTGTGACATCCATGCAAGTGGATTCTTGTTGAATGGGAAATAGATTAGTTCAAACATCCATGGTAAGTGGCATGTGGCACAATCTCCACAATAGTCATACACAGTAGGGACTAGAAATTATACATACACACATGTTCTTTACCACAGATGGTTTGAGAAGCACTGTCTTAGACTTATCAGTGTAGAGTAAGGGGATATGGGTTTAGTTACATCCCCACAAATAAGGAGAGGAGGTTTAACAGCATGCTATTTCACACCTCTATATTTTTCCTCTGCTTAGAATGTTCTGTGTCCCCAGCTCCCCAAGTCCCTCCTGCCCAACCTCTTTCATACACGTGAAGTCATCTCAGTTCCTGGAAAGCCCTGCTAAGATACTACTTCCTGTAGGAAGGCTTCACACTACAGCCCCCCAACCTCCACTCCCCTGCCCCCTGCAACAGAGCTGCCTCAATCCCATGTACATGGTACTTTACACATAGCACTGAGTATATTTATGTCTTTTTGCCTGGCTGGACTGATTGATCCTTGAAGATAAAGCTGATGCTTTATGGCTTTGAATTCCCAGTGCAGAACATATAGTAGATGCTCATTAAATGTTTACCAAATTCCGTTTTAAAAAATCATGTAAAATTACATTCACATTGTTGTGCAACCATCACCACCATCCATCTCCAGAACTGTCTTCACCTTGCAAAACTGAAACCCTATTCCCATTAAACAGTAACTCCCCATTCCTCCCTCCCCACCCAGCCCCTAGCAACCACCATTCTACTTTCTGTCTCTATGAATTTGATTACTGCGGGGACCTCATATAAGTGGAATCATCCAGTATTTGTCCTTTTGTGACCTGCTTATTTCACTTAGTAGAATATCTTCAGGTTCATCATGTTATAGCATGTCAGAATTTCTTTCCTTTTTAAAGTGAATTCAGTTTTTAAATCTTCAAAATTATACAGTTTCGCAGTGAGTTGGGAGGGCATCCCCCTTTTTCTGCTTGTATTTAAAGCAGAGAAGAACAGAGAGAAGAAAAGGGTGTTGATGATCCAGGAGGTGGCAGCAGAAAACAAAGGGGCCCTGTGTTCCGCAGAGTCTCCCAGGCACCAATTCTGACCCGTTTGCTCTGATTCCAGCTCAGCTGTTTAGCTGCTTGAAAGTCGGAGTTCCCAAATCTGGATGATGTGTCCAGCAAGGAGCAGACCTTCTAACAATGGGCAGCAGAGTCTAAATGACAGTAGAAATGGACTCAAAGTCCTACCTATGGTCCCACCAATACTTGCTGGGTGACCTTAGGCAAGTCACCCAACCTCTCTGAGCGTGGTCTATAAAACTGGGAAGTATACCTTACAGGGTTATTGAAGGGATCTGATGAGATGATGAATATAAACCACTTGGTAAACTTTATAGTGCTGCATGTGCCAGTTTTGGTGGTTTTATTACTGCTATAAAGGCCATAATAAAGAGGGAGAAGACAGTACTGCTCACTATCCTCACTTCCTGAACAGAAAGTGAAGAATAGCTACAGCATCATTTAGCCTTCATCTTTGGGGCTTTGCTGATTTCTTTCTTTTTTGCCTTCTTCCACTCTCCAAACTTTTGCCTTCGAAACTCCTGGTCTTATTCAGCTGAAGGCCATTAACCAACACACTTTGAGAAACAAAGAGGCACCCCAGAATTCATTCAGGGCATCAGCAAACACAGGCCGGAAGCCTGAGCTGTTCAGTGGCTGGGGTGCTGGTGACAAAAGTCAAAGGAGCCAACTGGCTGTCCTGGGAGGAGCCCACAGTGTCAAGTATAATCCCTATGTAAGCATATGTTCACATCTTCCAGTTGCCCCTTCAGATCCATACTTCATCCCCCTCCTCTCTGCCCTGTGCCTCAGGAAGCTGATCCATCTGCACTCACCTCAGAGGACTTCCAGTTGGCCAGCTTCAGTCAATGGAGAAGCTCTGTTGTGGTGAGCTCAGAGGGTGAGAGAATGAGGCGAGGATTTATTCACCCTATGAAATCTACCTGGACTGACTGACCCTTCCACTGAAGGTCCCTGCTTCTTTGAAGGTGTCCTTCTCTACTCCTGATTCCTTCTCAGTTTGGGTAACCACCACCTCCTCTGGTCCCCTGGGTTCAGGGTGGTGACAATTCCACTGTTATCCCTGTGGTTCTCCTACACTTACATCTTTGTAATAGATACTTCTCAAACTATCCTAACTGCTTCCTGTTGAGACCCTGCCTAATGCATGTACTTGTGGTCAGGGCCATTCCAAGCAGGGCAAGTGTTGCTCCCCTGTCTCCAGCAGTCCACTCCAACCTGTTCATTTCAGGCTGTAGTTGAAGGAAACAAACGAGTCAGGCTTCATCCAAAAGATGAGAGTTGAGGCCAGGAAAATCTCCTGGATGTCATGAGAGGCCCTGATGAGCTCTAGAGTTTGGGGGGTGGGGTGGGAGGAGGAGGGAAGCCCCAGAAAGTCTCATTTCCAGGAATGCTGCTAGCCTGTGGATGCACGTATCTCAGCCTGTGTGGCCTCCATGGAGTTTTTTATTGATCATCATTACAGTAGAGCCTGACTTCATGACCTTCTTTCTGTTCAAGAAGGATCAGGGGCCTGCAGCCTATCTAGAATATCAAAGTGTGACAGCCACCACATTCTCCTCTTCAAGAACCTGCTTGAACCCTCTTCCCAAAGATGCTGCTCCTCAGCCTTGAGGAGCTCAATACCTTCCCTTTGGCCATAGCTGATTGGTTAAGGAATGAGCACCTGACCCGACTGGACCAATCAGATTCTCTCCTAAGAATTGGGCTTTGGGACATCTGGGAGATTCTAGGCAGTCTTTGTTGGCTGCTTCAACATTGTGCCAAGCACAACTGTGGGCCGGGGGGAGACAGAAGAGAACAAATCGGGGAGGGCCACCTGAGGCAGCCATTTTCCACCATTTTCACAGAGCAGCAGAAAAAGCTGAGAGGAAGAAAGAAGTAATTTCGGAGGAAAGCTGAGATTAGAGACCTTGGAGCAGCAGGACAGAGTTGCCAAGGTTCCTGCTGGTGCCCCAGTTGCTGGTTCCCATCCTGGGAGTCCGGCTGCACTTCCTGTCCTTGAATGTCTGAGATCGCCTCTTGTTCTTCCCATAAATTCTCCCCTTTTACTTAAGCTTGTGCAAGTGGGCTTCTGTTTTGTGCTGCTAGACCGTCCCTGCCTGAGACATGCCACGTGATACAATTAGCTCACAGTCCCTAAGGGGAAATTTATCCTTTTTGCAGACTCTCTGTCATAAATTTAAAATCTCCACCTGGCTTCCCTTTGCCAACCAGTGAGTGTCCTTCTGGGTTAAGTTTTGTTCTCACAGGCCGCCAATGAGCTTCTGTCACCAGATCGAATGGCCTTTCTATGCCCCTTCCCCTCCCGTTCTCGCAGCTCTACATGGCTAACCATTCCTTCCTCCATCACCCTCTCCCCCTATGTGGCTCCTCTGACAACTCTCTTTCCTGCATGTCTCCTTCCCTCTCTTCCTGATCTTCTGTTGTCTCCTTGTCTAGTTTTCCTGGTAACTGAAATACCCCATTTTGTTCCATAAGCTTCTTCTCAGCATTCTTTCTGGCTCTTAGCAATCCCCCTTCCTTAGTTTTCATCATAACCTTTCTCCAGATCCAAGTTTGAACCTCAGTTTGGCTCTCTCAGGTTTCCACTCCCATCAGCTGCTGGAAGCATGCATGTGGGCACACCATAGATCCCTCAAACTTTGCGTATCCCAAAGTGATCTCAATATTTCCCTTCCCGAGCGTGACCCTCCTGTGTTCCCTGGTTTAGTTAATGAGGTAGAAAGTTTCTGCGCCCTTCATCTATGACTCTCAGAGCCAGGGAATTTTGGCAGGGAATTTTGGCCAGGCTCCTCATCCCTTTGCCAGGAAATACCCACCTTGGGCGTCACTCAAATCATGATTCTAATTTCTTTGACTTTCTCCTTGCTGCTTACATTAGATTGAGTCACATGAGCTTTTTGGTGCTAAGATGCTCCCTGTCACTCACACTGAGGCCCAGTGGTCCAGCCTGTGGACTGTGAAGGAAGGAATCCCCATGCAGCATGAGTATTATACATGAGGAGGTGAAAGGCTGTCAACTCCTCAGAGAGGTTGTTCTGTAGGCCTTTGCTCCTCCAGATGGATTCCATTCCCGTGTGGGCATCAGTTAGAGACTTTCCATTCAGGAGAGCAAGGGTAGAGTGGATCTCTGTCAGGCCATGGCTACAGGGAGAGCAGGCTATGAGGGGCAGGAAGGCCTTACCCAGACTGTTTTGAGCTCAGCTCAGGTGCTGAGCATTACTGCCTTAACCCTGTGGTCTGAGATACCAGGTCACAACTGACAAGACCACATCCCCCTCACTGCGCTGTTAGAGTGACCGCAGTCCTTACCATTTTCAACATAAGGACCCATTCAGGGGGAAGTGTATTCCCTAGAGGTATACTAGTCATGGAAATGCTGCCAGGTGTAACAGATAAACCCCTAAAGGGGCTGGGCTCACCAGAGCAGAAGATTATTTATCACTTAATAAAGTTCCAAAAAAGAGTGTTCCCAAGGGACAGGAGACTCTCCTCTCCAGGGGTGTTTTAGGGACCCAGGTTCCTTCCATCTTATAGCTCCACTGGACTCATCTCTACCACGGTGTAAAAGGGGAAAAGAACACATGGAATGTTTCTATGGACCAGACTTGAACATGACATCCATCTTTTCTGCTCACATGCCACTGGCTGGAACAAGGTCACATGGCCACACCTAGGACATGAAGTCCATGAAACCAGTTTGGGAAACAGCTCATTTCTGTCCCGGAGGCCAACATATTGACCACAGTAAACCACTGGTCTCAAGATTTACCATCTGCTGCTGCAGAGAAAGTTTCTTAGGGATTGGGGCACAGATGGAGAGTCCTCTGGGGGAAGAGGGTAGAAAGTGGGAGATGGGAGGTTTGGGCTGCCAGGAAGCAGTGTGAGTGGACTTCTGAGGATGTCCCTAAAATCAGAGAGGTAGCTTTGAATTTGAGGTTACAATATTCTCCCACTTCAGCCCAATCACCAGACTTGTTCCTCGGTGGGAGCTACACACAGGCCCTTGCATGGAGAGCTTCCAAGGGTCTTCCTAGGCCTGCTGTTATGAGAGACCCACTATGTACTTGACTTTCAGTAGGGGCCAGTCACCTCAATCCCTGTGTTGGGCAGTGACTTGAGGAGGAGGCCACTGGACTAAGAAACAGATGAACCAAGGCTCTTACACTCACAACAAGAGACTCATCTGTGAAAAAAGGTAATGGATCAGATGATCGAATGACTATTGTATCCAACTCAGTAGCTATTAGTCATGTGTGGCTATTTAAATTTAAATTGGCTATAATTAAATAAAATAAAAAAAATTAGTTTCTCAGTTGCACTGGCTACATTTCAAGTACTTAATAGCGACATGTGTCTGGTGGCCACCATATCAGACAGCGCAGATATGGAACATTTCCATCATTACAGAAAGTTCTATTGGACAGCACTAACCTAAAAGGTGCCTCACAGGGCTGACAGTACATGACTTTATGAAAAACAATGCATAATAAAAATGTAATGTCTGGTTAGCTCAAGCATTAGAGAGGGAGAGAGGGAAATTAAAAGGTGAGAAGAGAAAAACAGGAAAATATGCAGAGGAAAACATCTAGAAAGGAGAAATGCTCAGATGCAAGACACAGGCTATTGTAGACATCAGGGGTTGTTTACAAGATTAGAGGAGACTCAAGTGTTTCAAGGAGTGGGGTTTGCTTGTAAGGCAACACGAGGTCTGGAATTGGATAGATGGTGGGTGCTGAGGGAGTCCTAGAAATCTTTCTACTTCTCTTTTGGCTGTGAGATGGTTCTCTTTCTCTCTGTTTTCCCTCCACCAGCTATTCTTTGCTTCTCACAACTTAACCAGCCATGGACAGACTGACACTGCCTTTTGTCCACAGCTGAATGGTTTGGATTCTCTGTGCAGCTAAGTGAAACATTGCCCAGTAGGGAAAAGCAGGTGGACAACTTGTGTTTCCTCCCCAGACCACACCAGGCTGTGACCCCCAGATCAGCCTCTGATTGGCTGGTCCTGAGTCAGGGGATCTTTCTAGCCCCATTAGCTGTAGTCATTGGGGTGGGATGGACTACAAGGGAAAGAATGTGGCTACCCAAATAGCAGGGCTTGAAGGGAAGACAGATTCCCTAAGAGAGGAGCATGGGAGTGCAGACATAATGAGGCTTGGCTAGCCCAGGATAGAGAGAAACCACACAGTCATCAAAGATCAATAGAAAAAGAGATCCCTGCACCCCTTCCTCTCTACCTCTAACAGATATTATGCACCTCCTATGGGTGGGACTCTGTACTTAGCAGAGTAGGGAATGCCAAAATGAATCAGAAATAGAAATAGTATTGCCTCCTCAATCCAGGCTCTTCCAGTCAGCTGTGTGAGCTTAGGCAAATCACTTAACTTCTCTGTGTATCAGTTTTGTCTTCTGAAATCGTGGCTAATAACAGTACCTCATTTGCAGGGTTCTGAGCTGCTTAGAATAGTGGTGGGCACATAATATGCATTATGTAAATATTGACTATGATTATTAATAGCCTGCAGGATCATAGATGAGTAATTAAATTGTAATGACAATGAATGTGAGAATCAAGGTGGGTGAGAAATGTGCATGTTTTCAAATCAGGCAGTGATTTCAGGCTTATGATAAAAAACAAAGCCACAGCCCCCTTGGCTCTACCTCAATTTCTGCTACCCAGAAGGGACCACTTCTGACCCTCTGATCTCTTTATTCTCATATTTACCTTCATATTTCTAAATAATGCACTAATGCTGTCATTTCTAGATTTATTAACCTCAGATATTATCCATCTGTTATGGGTTGAATTATGTCCCTCCAAAAGATGCTGTAGTCCTAAGTCCCAGTACCTGTGAATGTGACCCAATTGGAAAATAGGGTCAATGCGGATGATCAAGTTAAGATGAGGGCAGTAGGGTGAGCCCTAATCTAATGTGACTGGTGTCCTGATAAAAAGGGGAAATTTGGACACAGACACACACATGCAAACAGGGAGACCACCATATGAAGATTGGAATTATGTTGCCACAAGCTAAGGAACCATCAGAAACTAGGAGAGGGGCCTGGACAGATCTTCCCTTGTGCTTTCAGAGAATGCATGCCCATGTCAACACCTTGATCTCAGACTTGCAGCCTCCAGAACTGTGAGACAACATTTCTGTTGTTTAAGCCACTCAGTTTGTGGTACTTTGTTATGGCAGCCCTAGAAAATGAATCCACCACTGGTTTTTTGCTTGAAAATCAAATTTAACGCACCTATATTGTCACTTGCTCCTTCTATCCTAATAAATTATATCACAATTTTTGTTAAACCAATATTCAGTGTTTGTAAGTATGTAAATGTATTCATTGACATGTCATATAGTATGCTTGGAATATGTGTCCTTTACTGTACAAATTTTTGTATTTCTCTTACCCCCTTTTGGTTTGTTTAGCTATCCTGAATTCATTTCAAAGGTGTGTACATCTCTTCTGAGTATGTTCAAATAAACCCCTCAGCTTCTTTGGGTTTCTCTTTGACACCCATCCCAGAATCCTGCATTTTCCTGTTGTGGTCGGTCCTGGTTCTGCTCCAGGCCTGCTGCCCAGAGATCCTCCTATGATCTCCCCTCAGCATCTTCTCTTCACTTTTCTCCCATATTTAGGATCTCCAGTTTTTCAAATCCCACACTTTCCATGTTCATTGTTTACTTTCTTTATTAGTATCTATGGCTGCAAACCAAATCATCCCACACTTCAGTGGTTTAAGATGATAATAATCATTTACTAACCCTGTTTCCAGGATAGCACCCCCTCTTTTCAGTATGGTACCCTTGCAGTCAACTGAGCATGGTGTCCTGAGTTTAGAGTCCTATGTGTTCAATCTTTCATATCAGTGAACCCCCAGGCTCTGATGGGGTAGGGGATAGGTGTAACATGACCTGGCTAGAATAGGTGAAGAAGTCTAACTGCTTTTAAAACAAATATGCAGACAGCTCTGTTTTCAGCCCATCTGTACCTTCTCTAGTATCTGGTGTATCTGATTCCTCAGAGTTTCTCAGGTTCTGCCTGAATCAGGTTGCTTTTGCAGCTTCTATCCCCATAGGCACTTAGCGGTCTGCTAAGTCAGTTTGCCTTTTTTTCCTTTTAAAGATTTTATTTGTGTTTAGAGAGAGGGGAAGGGAGAAGGAAAGAAACATCTGTGTGTGGTTGCCTTTCATGTGCCACCCACTGGGGACCTGGCCCGCAACCCAGGCATGTGCGCTGACCGGGAATTGAACCAGCGACACACTGGTTCGCAGCCCAGTGCTCCATCCATTGAGCCACACCAGCTGGACAGTTTGCTTTTTGCCCATTTGCTTTTCTGGCTTCCACAATGTTGATGACATCTTTCAATGACTGTATTTCTCTCTCTCTTTGCTTCTCTCTCTCTCTCTCCCTGCCTGCAACCTCTGTTTTTTTTCTCCTTCTCTTTGGTACTTGTAGATTTAGATCTTTTTAAAAAATAATCCCATTACTGTCAGTTTAATGGGGACTTTGGGGAACAGTGGAGGTTTGTGAGTATGCTCAATAATCCCATGGCAAGTTAAAAGTCCTGTATCCATTTTTCTCATTCAATAAATGTTGAGATGCTCCAGCAGTAGAGAGACTGTGTCCTGTATTTCTTAGATATCTCTTCACAATAAAATACTTAGAGATTTGCTCTGAATCCTGCCCTGGTGGGATTATGTTCGTGAGATGATTAATGTTGAGGAGACACTTAAGGAGGACGGCCCCTCTCTGCCATCCCTCTCCAGGATGCCTGGGCACTGCTATCTGTTGCCCTTGCAAATGTCATGTCAGCTTGGAAAAAGTGACTTGCTTCAGAGTTCTGACTTAGCTTGCAGGGCTACTGGGACAGTCATCTGCTGCATGACTCATTCACCCACACCTTCGTTGTTAATACTTCACTTCCTTTTGGCTTCAAGACACTAAGAAGCACCCAGGACCTCTCCAAGCTGCCCTGGAACAAGTTGGCCTGGAGTCCCTCTGGAGAGGAACATCTCTATATGTTTGTGGATCTGTGTGCATTTGTGGTGGATGGAATATGGAAGGTAAGGTAATTCAAGTTGAGAGAGACAGGCTGGAGAAAGTCAACAGATTCAATCAAAACAATAAATGTGTTCTGGAACTCAAATTAGCAAAGTTTAGGAGCTCTGGGTGTGGAGGGAGCAGGGAAGGCTGTGGTCATGTAACTATAGGCAGCTTTTTGCTGTAAGGAGGAAGTGGTAGAAAAAAACACCTTGTAAAGGTGGTGCCACAGAGGATGAAGCCAGCCTTGGCTTTGGCCCCATCTACTGTGAGGAGGGTTAGTAACTGGCCTAGGGGCTTTCCAGCTGCTGCACTCACAGGCTGCAGCCCCTTACTGAGTGCTGTGGACAAGAGGAGAACTGAGTTGAGGGACCAGGTACCAGCAAGAGACTCCTTTTAAGAATGTGGCTTGAAATCCTCCCTTAGTGCAGCTGGAACCCCACTCCCTGAATAGTCCCTGAGCTAATTAACACCCAGCACTTTCCTGTGATTGGTGTGGCAGAGGTTGTGTAGGGAAGGGAAGCAGAGCTCCTCTTGGACAGGTCATTTTTTTCTGGAAGTGTAACATGCTTATGGTGGAGTTCACAGATCTTCAATGTCAGCTTGATGCACATATGTATGTGTAGATAGATGTAACTCATATGTGACCATCGTCCAGATCAAGATGCAATGCAATTCCAGTGCCTACCTCAGAAGGTTCCCTTGTGCCCCCTCCCAGTCAAAATCCCCATTAGCACCCACTATTCTAATCTCTAGCATTATAGATCAGTTTTGCCTGTCCATAAACTTATAAATGAATCCAACAGCATTTACTCATTCGTGTCTGGCTTCTTTCATGCAACATGGTGTCTATAAGATTTGTTTGTGGTATTCTAACTGCAGAACCAGCTGAAACTGTTCCTAACAGGACCTGGAACCAAAGCTTACAAGTAACACTTGTGAACCCTTAACTGCTCCTCCCACGGAACCACAGGACTGGGCCATAACTGGAACCTGAATGTCAGAACCCTTTCAGATGTGAAGAGTCCATTGTTCAAGAAGATCCAATACAGAAACCCCTTAAAATTCCACCCCGAACCCTGATGGGGAGACAGATTTGAACTTTGCCTCCTATCTCCTTGCTGGTCGAACTCACAATAAAAGCCTTTCCCCCCACCCCCTCAAGAGCTGGTATTGGCTTCTGTGGGCATCTGGCAGTGAACCCTTGCTCAGTAACACTATTGAAGTTTCAGTAGTTTGTTCTTTTTTGTTGCATAGTATTCCACTGTGTGACTACACCACAGTTTATCTTTCCTTCTCCTGTGGATGCGGATGGGCGCTTTTAGCACATACATTCACAATTCCTGGAGAATCCAGATGTGAAGTCTCCTTAGTCCCCCAGTGGCATCTTCACCAGGCAATTTCCTTCTCTCAAAACCCCACCGGGCTTGCTGTGTGAGAACTGTCCACTAGATGAGGCAGTTGGTTCCTTGCCTGAGACAGTGGGGCTCTAAGATACAAATTGATGAATCTGAAAGCCCAGAAACTGTGCAAGTATGGTCTTCAGATACTTCCCTTGTGTCACATCCCCCTCACCCCGCCCCCCCACAATGGCTCACAAGTGCATTGTAACCTTGGCCAAGGCCAGCCTTGCTGTCTCCCACCCGAGTTTCTTCTGCAGCTAACTGCAGAGAGGCCCCATCAAATATCAGGTCTGTGACCAGGAACAACAAAAGCAGGAAAAACCCCAGGGACGAGATTCTGAGCAGCTGACACTGGACTTTAACCTCCTCACCCTGCCATTGTGAGGACAGCCTGGATTGCCCTGTCCTTAGCCTCAGCCTGCAGCTTGAGGCCCTTTATGAGATCTGCCAGGGGAGCAGGGGCCCCAGACAAAGGCCCGGGTTCTGCTGAGCTTACTGAAAGGAGAAAGAGCCCATTGATATGCGTGGGAGTCCCTCTGCCACCCCCATCCTTCCTCCCCCCTTCCTCCCTCCCTAAGTCTGAGAGGAGGTCAGCTCAGCACTGGGCAGGCTTTGGGCAGAGCTGGACCAACTCTGAGGCAGCTTGCACTGACCCCTCCCAGGATCTGCATTCTTGGGGCACTGGATATGACCTGTGCTCCCCACCTCCTCACTCCCCTCAACTCTTAACCCTACCACTGCTACAGACACAGGTTGGCTATGAGGGGATGAGTGAAAGACTCCTGGCACTTCATTGTCAATAGATGAAATTTTATATCCCTGCCCTACACAGTGGGGCCCATCTCCACCAGGCCCCTCAGAGCCCTCTGCCACTGCCCAGCTGCTGACATCCTTCAAAGAGCCCCCTTTCAAGTATGGCCTTAGTTTGAGCCTTGAACTTGCCATTCCTTCAGCTGGGAATGCCTTTCCTCTTTTCTTTGCTTGTCTACGGCTCCCCATCATTCACATCTCAACTTACATGGCACTGCCTCAGGGAAGCCTTCCTTGACCACCCCAGCTCAATCAGTACTTCTGAAATAGATAACCCTGTTTTATTTTTCTTGATAGTGCTGATAGGTTATCTTCTTGGTTTTTTAAAAGATTTTATTTATTTATTTTTAGAGAGAGGGGAAGGGAGAAAGAGAAGGAAAGAAACATGGATGTGAGAGAGAAACATCAGTGTGTGGTTGCTTCTCACACGTCCTCCAACTAGGGAACTGGCCTGCAACCCAGGCATGTGCCCTGACCAGGAATGGAACTGGTGCCCACTGAGCCACACCAGCCAGGGTTCTACTTGTTTATTTATGGGGTGATACGCTGTCTCTCCTATTTGGTATTATAAACTTGCCATGGACCAAATGTTTGTGTCACCCTCAAATGCATATGTTGTTCAAGCTGTACTTCCCAATGTGATGATATTGGGAAGTGGGGTGTTTGGGAGGTGATTAGGTCATGAGGTTGGAGCCCTCATGATGGGATTAGTGCTGTTATAAGAAGAGACTGGAGCTCTCTTTCTCTCTCTCTTCGCCATGTGAGGACATAGCAAGAAGACAACCATTTGCAAGCCAGGAAGAGGGCCCTCACTAGAAAATGATTGGCTGGAACCTTGATCTTAGACTTCCCAGGCTCCAGAACTGGGAGAAATAAATATTGTTTAAGCCACCTAGTTAATCAGTGGTATTTTGTTATAGCAGCCCAAGAGACATAATACAACATTCCATTAGGTCATATCCATCTTGCTCACTAGTGTGTCCCTTGGGCCTTCAATAGGGCCTGGTGCAGGATTAGATATCCCAGTTATCTATTGCTGTGTAACAAATTGCCCCCAAACTTAGCAACTTAAAACAGTCATGATTTTAAAAAAATTTATTGTTCAAATACAGTTGTCTCCATTTTCCCCCCACCACTCCCCCTACCTCCCTGATTTTTTAAAATTATTTTTATTTTTATTAATGATCAGACTGGGGCAGTATCACAATTTTTTTAATCCTTCAAAGTTTCCTGTGTGTTATGAATTCCAACAAGGCATAGCAAGAGATCTAGAATGTTTGGGATCTCTGGTGGGAAGACTCAAAGGCAGATGCTGGAATCATCTGAAGGCCTGTCACTCACCTGTCTGGTGGTTGATACTGACTGTTGGCTGGGACCCCAGCTGGATTGTCAGTTAGAACACCTCACATGGCCTCTCCAAGGACTTCCCCATTTGGGCTCATTTGGACTGCCTTACAGCATGGCTACTGAATTCCAAGAATGCACATTTCAAGAGGGGTAAGCAAAAGTGGTGTCACCTTTTAAGACCTAGGCTCAGAAATCAAATGTCACTTCTGTGCAGTCATATACCCACCCAGATTCAAGGAGAGAGAATACAGATCCACCTCTTGATCAGAGAAGCCCCAACATGACATTATAAGAAGAGCATGTGGGTTGGGATATGTTATGGTGGCCATCTTTGCAAAACACAATCTACCATGTTATTCAGTATATATTTGTTGATTGAATGACTGCTTTGTGCTCTCAACTTCTTTCTCTATCTCTTTGCCTTGCAACTTACCAACTATATGACTTGGGAAACATTATATTAGTAGGATCTCCAGGGAAATAGAACTAATAGGATATATACAGGGTAGAGCAAAAGTAGGTTTATAGCTCTGAGTATGCAAAACACGGGGTTTATTCTTATATTATTATTTATTAATTATTGTATTATTTTCCACATGAACAACTATATACTACTCTTGTCCCACCCTGTTTATATTTACATGGCAATTTATTTTAAGGAATTGACACACATGACTGTGGGGCTGGCAAGTCTGAAATCTGTAGGACAGGCTGCCAGGCTGGAAACTCACGCAGGATTTCTATGTTATAGTCTTGAGGCAGAATTTCTTCTTCACTGAAAAACCTCAGTTTTGCTCTTAAGGCCTTCAACTAATTGGATGACACCCACCCACATTATTGATGGTAATCTGGTTTCCTTAAAGTTAACTGATTGTACAATAGATATTAATCACATCTACAAAATACCTTTACAGTAATATCTAGAGTAGGATTTGGCTAAACAAATAGGCACCACAGTTTAGCCAAGTCCACACATAAAATTTAAGCATCATGTTTACCTTCTCTGAACCAGCTTTTTCTCTTCTTACATGAAGATAAAAGTCCCTTACATGGCTGCTGGGAGAAGAAAATGAGAACTGATATATAGTAGGCAGCCTGCACAATGACTCCCATGATCTTCTTCTCCTGGTATGCACATCCTGGTATAATCTCTTCCCCTTGAGTGTGGGTAGGATATGTTGACTCACTTTTAACAAATAGAAATAGAATATTGCAGAAGTGATGGGTGTCACTTCTGAGATTAGGCTACAGAGAGCCTTGGTTTCCATCTTGCCCACTCTCTCTTGCTCAGTCACTCTGAGCGAAGCCAGCTGCCATGTTGTGAGCCGCTTATGAGGAGACCCATTTGGTGAGGAACTGATGTCCTTAGCCAATAGCCAACAAGGACTTGAGACCACCAATAGCCATGTGAGTGATCTTGGAAGTGGATTCTCCCCACTGCCCCCAAGTAGAACCTGTGGCTCTGGCTGAACCCTTGACTATATAGCCTCATGAAACCCTGAACTAGAAGTACCCAATTAAACCACACCTGAATTCCTGAACTGCAGAAACTGTGACATTATGTGTTGTTTTAAGCCTCTAAGTTTTGGGGTAATTTGGTATACAGCAATAGATAACTAACATGCCGTATAGGTGGTAAATGCCTAGCACAGTCTGTGGCACACAGTAGGTGCTCAATAAATATGATTGGAATCTCATTCTAACTGAGCTATGGCTTTATGTGAAAATTCTCCCAGAGAGATTTGCATTTTCACAGAAGATTCCATCTCAAAGGCATGATTTTGTCATGGAAGTTCCCAGCAAAGTGATAAGAGGTAAGGCACTTCTGAGACCACTTGAGGTAACACTACCTAGGTGGTCATCAGTTTGATTTCACCTAAGGCAAAAAGGTACTCCATCTCTCCACCTAAGTGAGAGACTACTAGCTAAGGATGTTCCTGATTCAGGGGCTCTGGCAACTTCCTCAGGAAAAAAATCTATATTAATGACAATAACAAATACTTATAGAGAGGGCACTAGAGATACAGTGGAAGCAAAAGCCCAATGTCCCTGATCTCAGAGCATTTAAAGGTCAGTGAAGAGGCTATTAATAATTACACCAGTGCAAATATAATTATAAGCTGATACCAGTACAATGCAGGGGAAGAATTTGTAAATTAGGAAACTGACGTAGACTGTAGGGGTCAGGAAAATTTGTTGGGTGAAGAGACACACAAGCTAAAATTTGAGGACTAATGTGCATTAACTAGATGAAGAAGGAAGGGAAAAGCATCGCAGACAGGGAACAGCATGTGCAAATATCCTGAGATAGAAGGTAACATGGCATATTTGAGAACTGATAAAAGATTTGTGTGTGATTTGAAGACAGACAACAGAAGGAACACCATAAAAGAGAAGCTGGGGTTGTCAGCAGGGGCCAGAACTTGCAGACCTTAGTCTAGGTCATGGTAAGGGTTTGGATCTTTATTTGGAAAATCATAGGAAGTAATTGGAGAGTTTAAGTGGTGGTGTGATGTAATCAGATTTGTGTTGTTAAATGGTCTCTTTGGGAACTATATATAAACGAGGTTAGTGGGCCAGGGAGTCAGAGTTGGTACTACAGTAGTCCAAGTGAATGGTGCTAGCAGCTTGTGCTAGAGTGAATGCTGTGGAGGTGATAAGACAGGAAGCATAAGCTGATGTGGAACATCATCCACCTGCCAGTGGAGACAAAAACCTGAAAACATGATCCAATGGACAGAACATAAAACAGATCTGAGTTCAAGTTCCAGCCACACTTCTTACCAGCTGTGTGACCTTTAACAAGTGTCTAAACCTCTCTGTGTTGCAATGTACTAATATGTAAGTAAGCAAAAGAAGGCTTACCTTGCTGGGCTTTTGTGCAGACTAAATGAGATACGCCCGGCATGTGCCTGGTATAAAGTAGGGCAGTGTGCTGAGTACCCTGTGTCCTGTAAACCCTTCTAGATGAGTGATAAAATTCTGACCAAGTTACTTTTTGCTACAACTAACG
>VMDR010011198.1:0-29024 GCA_007922815.1 Macrotus californicus | reverse complement strand
CCACCTAAATATCCATCAATAGACGACTGGATAAGGAAGATGTGGTACACATATAACATGGATTACTCAAGGGAAATTTTGCCATTTATAAAAATATAGATGCACCTAGAGGGTATCATGCTAAGTTAAATAAACCAGTCAGAGAAAGAAAAATACCATATGATTTCACTTAAATGTAGAATCTAAAAAACAAAATAAACAAACAAAACAGAAACAGATTAACAGATACAGAGAACAAATTGATGGCTATCAGTGGAAGAGGGAATTGGGGGAGTATGTGAAAAAGGTGAAGGAAAGAACAGGTACAAATTGGTAGTTACAAAATAGCCATGGGGATATAAGGTAGTACAGTATAGGGAATGTAGTAATTCCCTAATATAGTAATTCAATAATATTGTAATAACTATGTATGGTGTCAGGTGGTTAGTAGACCAATCAGGGGCCCACTTTGTAAGTTATATAAATTTCTAATCACTATGCTATACACCTGTGTAATATTGAATGTCAATTGTAGTTGAAAAAAAAATTTAAATGTGTGTTTCTATTACTTCCTTTCCTTTTATTTCATAGTATGTGCTATGTACTACAGTTATTCATATTGCCATATATCTTATTTATGTTACATATTTAATATCTATGTATTATATCAGAATGCCAACTACACACAGCCTAGGAGCCCAGCACAGAGCTTGAGTAGTACTTGACATTCCACAAATATTTGCTGCAGAAGTGAAATAATTAATATATATAAAAAGAGGAAATAAATCCTCTGTACATTCAGAGGAAAGAAAAACTCCTTGTGCTGAAGATACTAGGTGAGGAAGTGAGAAGGTAATAGAATTTTAAGTTTGATCCTAAAGGATCTAGTCAGACTAGCAATGGGGTAGCTCAGTGATGATTGGGGAACATAATTCAAACAAAACATATAGATGTGTCTGTGTTTCAGCCTTGATCTTATCACCTGCTCTTTGGTCCTGGTTGAATCATGTGACTCCTCTATAATTTTTTCCCCTGAATAGTGTTAATACAAATTTCTTTCTTTCTTTTTTGCCTTTATGAGAGTCGCAATGAGATGCAGATTACAGAAATCATTTGGAGATCACCAAATCATGACATGTCTTGAGAAGTATTTTTAATATTTGTATTTTAAAATTTAGATTGTGCACATTTAATTAACAACTTTGTCCAGTGATAGATATTCTTAAAATCCCATAGGTTCCTTCATTTCATTGTTTTTCTGGGAAGCTGTTTATTGGTGGATGCCAGGGAAATATTTGGCTTGCCTAAGATGAGTTCTACATTTTCTTCTGTGTTGTGATGTTTCTGCTCAGGCTCTTTGTGCCTGGCTCTAGTTATATTTTCCTTGTTTAATGATTATGTTTTGTAGAACGGAAATAACCAGGCACGCATGGAGATAATTGTGAGTCTTGACCTTAGCCACTGAAAGCTGGTAGCCTTGTGGTGCTGAGGAACCAGCAATAAAGGGACATTAGGGAGAGTGGGAGTGGGGGAGGGGGGTGGGATTGGCTGGGGTGGGGGAAGAGTGGTGGGGGGAAAATTCAAACTGTAATTGAACAACAATAAAGTAATTAAAAAAAAAAGGGACATTAGGGAGAAAACTCTAGCTTTACACTGGTCTCTCTGGACATCTGTGTTGGGCAGTGGATGTGTGTGGTGGGTGCGGAGGCTTTAGGAAGCAAGCTAACATTTACTTATATGCACGAGGTACTGAGAACTCCTACAGCCCTATGAGCCATGCTTTTAATATCTCAATTATTTCTAGTCTATTCCAATCACTACTAAAATTACCATATGTTTAGCATCTCTTATGGGGCTCTCTACTTCGCATCAGTTTCATTTGCATTATCTTATTTAATCCTCAAAGAAACTCTGTCATGAAAGTATGTATTATTTGACAAATATGGAGTTTTTAGGGTGGTAATTCTCACACTTCAGTAGTTATAAGAAAATCAGAAACACCTGGAGGACTTGGGAAACTACAGATTACTGTGCTCTACACCTGCAAGATTCTGGAATCTGTGGTGGGGTCCTGTATTTTTATTTTTAACAAGTTCAGTAGATGTGGAATGGGGACTATGTATTTGCACTTTTAACAAGTTCGGTGCTGATGCTAATGATGCTGAGTCAGGGGCCACATTGAGAGAACCCCTGTCTTAGAGAATCAGCAACTAGTGCCCATCACTAGTGCTTAGCAAAACTTGAAGTCAAATATGGACTTACCTGAATCCAAAACTCATGTTCTTTCCTACAATATTGAACTTGTTCATTTTAGCAAGGGCTAGAATATGGCTTCTATCAGAGCAATACAGGAAGGGAGAGAAGGAGGAAGAAGGAAAGAAAGAAGAAAAAGAAGAGGAAATGAGTCAGGCAGTCAGGGAAAGTGCCAGCATGAGGAGCTTTAGTACTTATCTGGATGTACCTGACTTGCTCTACCTTGTGACTCAGAACCTATTGAGCTCATGACTTTGAAGACAATTATATTTTTGAAGTATTATGTCGTCAAGATGATTGATGATTAGGTGACAAAGAGCCTTTCTCATGAAGACAGTTCCTAAATGAGACTCTGTATTTTTCTTTGAGCGTAAAGGTTGGTGGCTTTCCCGGTGGTATGACCTTACAAATCGCTTCACCTCTGCGCCAAATATTTCCTGGTGAAATATTGACAATAATAATGCCCACCTGGGAAAGAGGCAGAGAGGATCACAAATGTAAGCTATGGTAAATTGAAAAGTATTTGACCAATGTGAAGTAAAGTGATCGATCCTCTGTTAAATTCCAATGGGTTGATGATAATGACATTATCAACAGTTTTCATGATTTAGATTCACATGAAGCTTTCAGCAAATGCAGAGTAGGATAAAGAGGCAAGTGTTGGCTGGGGAGAGAGAACTGGGGTAAAAAAGGGGAATACAGACCCCGAGACTTCGTGAGGAAAGGGAAGATGTGAAGCATTCTCACGCTGTTAGTATCTTAATAATGCACCCAAAACCTCAGAACAGTGATATTTATCCTTTATAAATACCTCTGGGCATCAATGCAAGCTGGAATAGGAGAGCATTTGAGACTGGGGGCTTCAATGTCAGTTTGGGAGATTCCAAATTCCTTTCTTACCACTTAATAGCTGTGTGACTTTGGGCTGCACATTGAACTTTGCTAAATTCCAATTTCTTCTTTGTCAAATTGGAATAATAAGAGTATATACAACACCGCCTGGCTTATTTCACTTAGCATAATAGTCTCCAGGTCCATCCATGCTGTCTCAAAAGGTAAGATTTCTTTCTTTTTTACTGCTGAATAGTATTAAAAAAAGAGTATACACAACATAAGATTTCTGTTAAGATTAAATACATTATTGCCCATTAAAAGCTTGACATAGTACCAGAACCCTCTCATCCTAAAATGCAGTAGATGTTCACTAAAAACACTGAGGAGTAAATGAAAAAAGAACACTCACACACCCTCATTCATCATTTTGCTGGGAGATGACCCAGCCCAGTGGATCCTGCCATATGTCTCCTTCTTTCATTGGACTTGAAAGGGGCTTGTTCCCTGTCTCCTCCTTGCCTCTGCATGAAGCTCACCCTACTCCAGTGGTTTAGGTCACCTGAGAACATGGATGTATCACCTCAATGTGTTTCCCTTGTGGTTTCATATTAATGGCTTGCCCTAGTAAGCTGGATGAGAATAGCAGGAAAAGTGACATTAAAAACAAAACAAAACACTTGTGTTCTCATTTAAGGAAGTCAGAGAGGAAACCACTTTCTGCATTGAAACTGTACAAAAAGTCATGATGACCTCTGCTCTACCTTGGGAAAAGAAAATAAGCAATTTACTTGCACGGGGTTCATAGGAAAATGGCCTTGGGGGGAAATTACTGATGTAGTAAGTTTCTGTAGGGTTGTAAGACAAATTATACTATCGGCAAATGAGGTCAGAGTAGCAGGGGGAAGACTGACGGTAAAAGTGGCGTGCACGGGACAGGTTTCCTTAACTATGCATAAAACTTGAAAAAGCCAATGACATTTTTTAAAGTGCTAGGTTAAAAATGTGTCACTTTTCTTCAAACCCCTGGAGCTAAACCTGGCATTTTATTTTGCATGTGTTTTATATTCATATGTAGCTATTTTTGAAGTGTAATAGTAAAAATAGCATAACTAGACATTTTATTAAGAAGCGAGACCACCTGGAGACTTTCTGGCACTGCTGTGTATTATTGGTGTGTCTATTCAATGGGTCTCAACTACAAATACCTAAGAAGGCCAGACAGGGAGGGGTAGTGACCCCATGAGAGTTAAATCAGGGAGACAGGACAAGAGGGAATGGCGGCAGCTATAGTGAAAAGCAGCACACACAACCTGTTGGAAGGAGGGAGCTGATTCTCAGCTGTCGCCAGTGGAGGACTCACTGTTGACAGGTCTTTTGGCTTTTTCAGAAGACACTAGAAATGTAGTCTTGTGTGACATTGCCTGATTGTTTATACTGATAAAATAAACTTAAATAATGTCTAGAACTCAAAAAAAAAAGTTAACCTTGGGTCACATCTGGCCATCAGTAAGTGATCTCTGATTTATTCAGATGTTGCCCCGTCTATGGTAGAAATCCCAAACCTGACATCTTTGCCCATGACTTTGCACATTTAAACCAGCCAGGCCAGTCTTTCCACACAGTGGGCAAGGTTAAAACATTCATCAGTGTCCCCTCTGTAAAAAGAAAGAGGCTAGGGTGATTCAAGAAAGGCATTTCTAGCATAGCGAAAGGGCCACTGGATTGGGTTTCTGGGAGGCAGGAATGGTTACATTAGTTTTCAGCATCCTTAGGCTGCTTTACATCTGGATTTAGAATAAAAAATATTTAGGAGTTAATCCTAGTGCTCCAGATTTACCAACTATGTAATCAAGAGTAATCTGGGTCCCAGTTCCGTCAGGTAAAAAATAGAGATAATAATATTGCATGGGGTCGCTCTAGGGTTAAATTAGTGATGATGGTTGGCATGTACTGAGCACTCAATTTCCAGGGTCTATTGTTATCAGTTTTTCTGGCTCTGGGGCTCTACCTCTCAAAAGCCTCAAGGAAGAGCCAGGGAAACCATCCTGTAACTGCTGCTGGCATGGTTGATACTTGTAATATTTAAACACTGCCTCTGATTCTGTGGTGAAATATAAACGCTGAAAGGTATTTGGGTTTGGTTGTTGTCTTGCTAAAATGACATACATCTTTGAGAAGCCTTTCAATCCTCAAGCCTCGTTTTTTCAGCCAAGGCCTGCTCAACTGGAAATGATGAATTCCTTTATTCATTTTCCTTGGCTTAATTGACAATAATGGCCACGGTTTATTTTATATTTGCCTTTTTTTTTCTTTTCTTTGTACTTCTTCCCTTTCAAAGTTTCCTTGGTTCAATTTCTGCATATTACAGGGGCAAGAGCCTTAGAGCCTCTGAGTGATTGTTGGACCTTTGCAATATTATCTTTTCTTGGCCTTAATTTTCTCATCTGTAAATGAAGTGGAGGAACATATAGTTCCTAAGGTCCCCATTCTGACATTTTAGAACAGAATTTATCTTGCATTTGCTCACTCATTTATTCAATGAATAAGTATTGATTTCATCCCATGCCTAGGTCTCCATGGCAGTAATTAACTTGCTGCTGCGTAATTGTTTGTTTGCATCTCAGCACCGGGGACAGAGATATAAAATGACATGATCTTAGTCTTGAGGAGCTCACCGTCTTGAAGGGGAGGAGCAAAGATACAATTACACTATAATGTAATTAGGGCGATGGAGACTTGTTCAAGTTTCAGAAGAGAGTATCGGAGTGGCTGTGGCCAGGGGTGGTCAAGGAGGGTGTGGCCGCTAACTATCACTTTAAGCATATGGAAGGTTTATTTAATTATTAATTCACGGCACCCTTGCCTTCCAGAAGCTCACAGTCTAATGCGGAAAACAGACACAGACAAATGATCACAAGTTAGAATGTCAAGTACTGTAATATATAAATGAACATTGTCATCTATACATAGGAAAAGAAGCAGGTAGTTTGTTTGGCTCAGACTACTATTCCTATGATCTATGGAACTCAGTCAAAATAAACCTGGGGGAAATTAGCTACAGGAATATGGTTTAAAAAAAGATGACAAGAAATGTATTAATTTATGATATGACTATTTATTGAGGGTTTGTTATATTGCTAACCACTGTGCCAGGAATAACTCAATGGTACACAAGATACTGCTTCTAACTTAGGTGTTAGGAGGAAAACCAACACAAAATTGAATCTAAAATTGTCAAGAATTTAGAGCCAGGGAACCAGACTTGTTGCCCTACCTCCTCCATTTATAATCAGTGTGACACAGAGAAAAACCACCTGACCTCTCGACTTCATTTCCCTGGTGAGCAAAATGGGATAATATGTATAAGTAGGAGTGGTGTGAGGGACAGGATCCAAATAAAATAAGGGTTGTGAAAGTGCTTTGTGGGCTGTTGGGGCCTCGACACATGTTAGTGATTATCATAAAGGAAAAAAGAGAGAATTGACTGTGTTCAACCTGAGATGAGAGAAGGCAATGATTTCCATACACAGTGACTCATCTATTCTCGGCCTTCAAGGCCACGCACATGCTGACAATTCCCAGTCGCTTTTTCATGATTAGTCTTCTTTGTTTTCAGTTGCTTGTCAATAACAACTCCCTTTTGGACTTTACCACTTGGCCTTCTTCCTAGTATGTCATATATGGCTTAGCCAAAATTAAATTCAATTTCTTCTTCTTCTTCCCTTCTCTTCATTCAGACTTTCTCCTGCTCCCGTACTTCCCATCACATTAAACAGTCTCTAAATTCAAACCCTCTCCTCTAGAGCTGGACGGTTCTCAAGTCATCTCCACCTCCCTCCACAGCTTACATCAGACTTCATCATCTCCCCTTGGGCCACTGCAATAGGTCCTTCAACAGGATTACTGCCTTGAGACTCTACAGCCTTCCCACTCCCTTCATCCCTCCTACTGTTGCCAGAGTGATCTTTTTACAATGAAAACTTGACCATGTCACTCTTATTCTCCAAAGGTTTTAGTGATTCTCATAGCTTACTGGATAATTCAAGCCACTAAGTAGAAGCACACAATCTTTGTGACCTCAACCCTACCTCCCTCTCCAACCTCAGTTTTCCTATTCTTTATTTACCAAGCTACTTATACTGAACTACTTATTCCTCTTCTCTGTGACTTTGCTTGTGCTCTTCTTTGGCCTAAGATTCTCTCTTCTCTTTGTTTGACAGTCACTATTATTTAAATCAAGGTTTACCTCAATATCACTTCCAAGAAGGAATACTTGGATCTTTTATGTCCTTCCATTATGCAAATCATATATCAGTGTATACTTCTAGTATAATCCTGTCCCACTGTCCTTACATATATCTGACTAGCTCTTATTCATTTCTATGTCTCAGCACGTAGCTGAGGACCAGGTACACAACATCTGCTCGGCAATGATTGAACTGGCTGGTCTTTATGCTAAGGAGCCCCTTTCGTGGAGTCTAAAGCTATATTTGTACATCTCTAAAAATGCATTCTGATAAATATTTTCTAAGATAGTAGCTGGTTTTCTGAAATAATTTTCAAAATAACAGGGCTTTGTAATTTTTAAGAAGAATGGAAGAAAGGAAGGAATAAGACAAGAAGGAAGAAAATTAAAAAAAGGAATGGCAAGAAAGAAAAAATGGAGGGCAGGAAGAGAGAGAGAGATAGGACATACAAATCAGCATAGAAACTGGCAAAAATAGAAATGTCTTTAACATTTAAAAACTTGTCTGAAGAACTCCTTGTAAAGAGGAAATGGCACACTCTTCATTTGATCACAAAGCAAACTGTTTGAAATAAGATGTACTGTCACCTAAATCTAGTGCTTCTGATTTCCCTCCGATGCCATAACACAATTTGTATTGATTTGAACATTTCATAAGCAGTTTCCCAAGAAGTCCTCCTGATGAGGTCATCTTGCCCAATTGTGGAGCTGGGTTGTCCCATTCATCTGGCCACTGGCAGTGGCAACACTGAGTGAAGATCTATGAAAGGAGATCTAGTTGCTATATTTTGTAGCACCTAGAAAAGCCAGGTGTTTTATGAGCATAACTCAGATCTCACCAGATCTCTAGGATTAACATAGGATATGTTTTTTGTATGCTGATTTTGTTGTTGTTTTATATCAAATTAAAGTTTTATAAAAACTCATTAGTTTTATGACCTCCTTACCAATTTTCCCCCCATGACTTTTGGAAGTTCCCAAATAATACCTCCCATGTGTCAACAGCTAGTTATAACCACAGCACTGGCACCCTCACCATTCATCTGTCCACTCAGGAAGGCCTACTTTCTGTCGTTAGATTCTGGCTAAAGAAGAGATAGTCCACAGAGAACAATGAACTGACTTAGTTGTTATGATTTTGTGTATATGTTTATTGAGGAAGGTCATCCTTTGTTAGCTTTGTGTCTTAGCTGCTGGTGCCAGTGTTAAGAACATGGCTGATGTTACAAAAAACAAGCCTATGTGTGGGACTTCTAGCACATGATTAGTTACTGATGGCCCTGATGACTTTGAAGGAAGCAGAAGGCATTTATGGAAACAGAGGATGATCAGCCCTGACAACGGCCATATAAAACTAACCCGGATTACTCACACTAAACTAATTGTTGTGCTTTGGTGCATGCATTTGTTTTAATTTTGTCACTTGTATAGACAGATACAATTATGCTGGTCAACTATCCACATGTATTTCAAGGATAATGGATATGTTTCTTGCTTTAGAATGAGTGCAATAAGTTGTTTTCAAAGAATTGCTGGCATTATTCTTAATTTGGCTCTTCGGCTTAACAACAGAATTAGGGGAGATTGAGGTTAGACATTAAGAAACATGCACACTGGTGGTACTGCAGAAATCTGTCTGTGTCAATGTCAAAATGTTTCAGAAATTCTCACCTGTCTGAGATAGATTAGCTACTTTCCCGCCAAAGGCTGAATTATGCGTCTGAACATCTCTAACGTTGAGACTTTAGCATATTCTGGAGGATATCTTTGTATTCATCTATCCATCCATCATTTATTGAACTCTCACCAAGCTTAAGGACTTGTGCTTTTCAATAGATATGACTATATAAACAAAGAAACCCCTGCCCTCAAGGAACTCACAGTCTAGTGGTAGGAAATAGGCACATTGACAGAAATAGACATAATAGATGAGGTGTTAACCAGGTAACTAGGTGGAAGGCAGAGGGTATTTCAGGCAGAGAGTAATGGTGTCTGCACGCAGGTGTCAAAGCAAGACAAGATGACCCATTAGGACAAGCTGTTGGAGACCCTGGTTTGACTTGGTGACAGCCTTGTGAGTATGCCACCCAGTCATCCCTTTAAGAGAGAACCTGCTGCAAGGAGTATTGGCTAGTTGACAGCCTCCAGCTGCCACTCTTTTGGGTTCACACTGAGACCTCCCTCTCCCAGGGATGCTCTCAGCTAAAATCTGAGCATGGTCGGGCACTAGAGCCGGGCCATTCCTGTTCAACACAGGACTCTTGTGAAGAGCAATCTTTGCACCCCAGTTGGCCCGATCATGACTTTTTCAGGGCTGTGGTGCAGTCTTCAGTACTTCTTACTCAGTGCTCCTTCCTTGTCTATCCCCCTTCACAGGTGTGAAATCTGCATCACAGTCTGAAGCTCTCCTCACCCACACGTTCTCTTCCCCTTATCCCTCACAGGCATTTCCCTCCACAAACCTTACACTTCTACTTCTGTCTCGGTGTCTGCTTCCTGGAGAAGCTGAACTGAATGAAACCTAGTAAGGTGTTTGGGTTTTACATTGAAGTCAGTGAGAAGTCACTGAAGGGATTTGCACAAGGACACTGAATTACAAAACTCTTGTTACAGAAAGATGGCTGTAGTTATAGTGCAGAGGAAAATTTAGGAAGGTGAGGCTTGAAGACGTGAAACCTACTCAAAGTGAGAAAAATATGAGGATTTTAAATGGAGCAATAGATGGGGGGAGAGAAGGAAAAGAGAAGAGAGACACTGAAGGTAGAAGCAACAGGGCTTGGTGGCCCATTGGTTGTCAACCTCGGTAGAGAGGGAGAGTAAAGGATGATGGGGCTATCTAAGTTTTTAAGCAGGGCCATAATGTTAGCTTTAAGGGATTCTTGGGAGGTAGCTTGTTGGTGGATAATCCTCCTATGAAATGTAGACAAAGTAAGTTGACAATTGCCTATGTTCCATCTGCTATACATCCCCACTATTTGGATGGACTTTGTGGGGAAGGGGAACACTGAAGAGGCCCAAGAGGGGACTGAGATGAAGGCTTGAGGAAACAGCCCTCTGTTGGGTGAGCAACGCTTGAGGGTTGGCAGTTAAGGATGTGCTCAAGGCAATGGCAGTGGTGTGAGCCCATGCAACGTAAGGTTGTAGGAAACTGCAGTTTCCCAGGGCTACACTAACAGAGTACCCTAAAAGGATCATCTTAAAGCAATAGAAATGTTACGTCTCACAGTTCTGGAGGTTAGAAGTCTGAGATCCAGGTGTTGGCAGGGGCATGCTCTCCTTACTGAAGAGTCTATGAAAGAGTAGATTCCTTACTTCTTCCTAGCTCTGGCAGTTGCTGGCCTTCTTTGCTTGCAGCTGCATAATCCTAGTCTCTGCCTCTGTCACCACACAGTGTTCTCCCTGTGTCTGTTCACATTAATTTCCCTCTGCGTGTGTCACTCTGTGTCTCAGCCTCTTCTTACAGTGTTATCAACTAAATTGCATGTAGGGCCTACCAGTTTGACCTCATCTTAATTCAGGGGTGTCCAACCTGCAGCCCATGGGCTACAAATGACCCAGGATGGCTGTGAATGTGGCCCAACACAAAATTGTAAATTTACTTAAAACACTATGAGATTTTTTTGTGATTATGTGTTGCAATGCATTTCATGTGTGGTCCAAGACAATTCTTCATCTTCCAGTGTGGCCCAGAGACGCCAAAAGGTTGGACATCCCTGTTTTAATTAATTATATCAACAAGGACCCTTTTTCTGAATAAGGTTACATTCTAAGTTTCCAAAAGAACATGGATTTGGGGGGGACACTGTTCCCCCCAGTTCAGAAGCCCCAAGTAGAAGCTTAACAAGACCTTAACCTTTCACTATGCTACCCTAAAACTTCAGCATTAACAAGCCTAACTACCTTTAACATCTGGTTCTGGCTACAGTTTCTTTCTACACTCTCAGTACCAACATGTATGTCTTTGTGACCAGCCTGAGGTTCACACAAATATTTCTCTGCAAGGTGCTGGAGGGTGAGAACAGAGCAGTCTGAACAGGGCCTTCTATAGATACCAGCTGAGGTGCTGCAGGATCCTTCTTCAGTTATCTAGGATTTCTCTCACGGTTTTGATCACTTTTCTTCCTTCAACCCTGGCCAAAGACGACGGGTTGGGGAATGTTAGGTCAACCCCACCACTTCCTTACTGCTGTTCTTTCCATATTGTTGGTAAGCTTCCACCATGCTTGATCGAGCTTTGGTATTGCTATGTAATAAAAATGTTTGATAATTTAAAAAAACATCTTTTTATCTTTTCTCTATCCCAACAAACATACATAGCAAGACTATTATTTCATTATGAACATGAAACAATCTGTATTTGAAACTCAAAGTGGAGATGTGATACCTTTGCTCTTGGCAGTATCAGTCCTTCAGGAAGACAC
This sequence comes from Macrotus californicus, assembly GCA_007922815.1. Classification (NCBI taxonomy): domain Eukaryota; kingdom Metazoa; phylum Chordata; class Mammalia; order Chiroptera; family Phyllostomidae; genus Macrotus; species Macrotus californicus. Next base: position 17,291 of record VMDR010011198.1, on the reverse strand, counting down.
TTGTCTGGTGACCTAAGCACCCCATCCCCACCACCTTATCATGTGCCTGCCTCCATCCACTGTTGGGGACAGTTGAGCCAACTGCTCATCTTCCCTTCTGCCTTGCTGCCCGGCTAGCCAGGGAACTCAGTTTTATCCACCAACATGTAGGAGAAAGTGTGCTGGGGTATTTTAGAAAAGCTTATGTTTTTATTAATTAAAAAGAGAGATGTGTCTGGAAACCCCTCCCTCCTTCCTCCTGCCCTACCTGCTTAAATGTGACGGGATGCTGAGTGCTTGGCACAGCCATCTCGGCATAGTGAAGGAGAGGCTAATGTGACATTATTGAACCAATGAACCAATGTCTACGGCGTCTACCTCAAACTTTATGGATTAGAAAAATCAACTTCTAAGCATTAAGCTGCAGAAAATTAGAAGTGCAGCAAATGAATCCCTAACAGTCTTCGTGCCCAAGCAATGAATAAAACTGATTCAATTGGTGAGGACATCCAAGCAAAAAGACAGGGTAAAAACTACCTCAGCTTCACATCTCCAGACTATTACCCTCATTCCTATAACTCAGAAATAAGTATGTTAGCCAAAAACCTAAGATTTTGGAAATTTGACATGAATGTAACTGAGATATAGAAAAATGTAAATAGCCTAAAGATAGAATAGATAATTTTGATGTAAAATGTCACATTTTGAGTCTTTAGAAGTGGAGAATTGCATTTACTTCTAGGACAAACTGTTTTTTTCTTCTTGCTTTAGGATCCATTATCAGAATGAATAAGGCTTAACACTGGGACTCCCCAAGGTAGGTATTATATAAAAAATGAGTTAAATAAAAACAGGCCCTTTAGTGATGCAAATGTGAAACAGATGCCACCTTTTGTCTTGGGACAGCATGAAGCTACCACTAACCTGAAGGCAGCTGTTGTGTTGGGATCACACATTGTTTCCTTAAGCTGGAACTGTGTTTAAACACTATATACTTATGTTTATTTTTCACCCTTTCTTTTGTGGAATTTGTATAGCAGATTAGCAGTAGAGAGGAGAGAAGAGAGGGGACCCAGAGAGGCATTATAGTCTTGGTGTCAAAGTATAGCACAGAACTGGAGAAGGGGCCTTCATGTCACCTCTGGGCAGACTCAGGCACCTGTCTGACATGACTGCGAGTGACATCTTCAGAGCAACAGGAGATAGCATTCATGGCAGAGACCCAGGTGATGTGATAAGGAATATTCTTAATTGTAGCAATAGAAAAACTTCGGTGGCTGGCTTCCAGGAAAGGAAGAACATGATGGATGCCACTGGTCTCACTGTGACAAGAAGACTGAGCACATGTAAGGCTTAGGGGCTCCCAGGAACAACAGAGGCCACTTTGCAGGGTATATTGGAATCTAGTAGTCATACTGCCAGAGGCTTTGACATTTGGAGTATTACTATAGAGAGTTTTGTTGACCTGCTTTTGCAGGGGTATATCTATTACAAAAGTGTTTAGAAAACGTTAATGATATTTTAAAAACTCTCTAGTGATGAATTGCAATAATGGTCTCAATTTTTAATGCCTCCTTAGAAGCACACCCTTTGCCCATATCACCTTGCACTGTCCTCCCTCTAGGTCAGCCACCAGCCAGCCATCTCTTCCTTAGATATAGAATGGGCCCAGCTAATATCAGCAGAGTCATCTAGTCAACTTCGTGTGACTCTGTCACATGGCAGGCAAACACTAATTATTGCATGTCACTGAGATTTAGAGGTTGTTTGTTACGCAGCACTGTTACGACCATTAATAACTTATGCATCCTTTAAAGCGAGTGATACAATGGATATCACATGGTATCAGAGTCTCAGTTTTGTATTTTTATACTGTAAAATAAGCATAACAAGACTTACCACACCAATGTATTTTGTGTGGTAAATGTGATAACTCAGCAAGTAAGATAATTATTATTTCTTGGCAACACTAAAGACTGAATATGTGAATTTTAAGATCTCATTACAGGATAGACATCTGTGTTTCTGCCCCAGGGATCATGTTCCAATAAATATTTCTGCATTCCAAGTTTCATGGGTATGGCTGCATGTGGGCTGCCTTGTAGTACATTCTAAGCTTCAGAGAGTGACACTATTAAAGAGTCTCTCAAACGAAATTCTGGAGCAAACTGAGCATGTGCAGAATTGGTACTATAACTGTGTAAGGTGAAGAAGCCAGGAGGAGACAAACAACTTCACGATGTTCAATTGGACAAGTGTTTTTTTGGAAAATGTAGCAAAGCAAAGAAATAGTAGAAATGGCATAAGCTTAAGAGCTAGGGAGCATTGAGTCAAAACCTGGGCTTCCTCCTTTCCCAAGTATAAGATTCCAGCAGATTCTCTAATCTCAGTGAGCCTTGATTTTCTATCAAATAAAAGGGAATAAAAGTAAGTGTCTCGTAAAAATTATTGAGAACATTAAAGGAGATGCGTGCATTTAAGGCTTCTGGGGCAGAGTAGATGTTCTTGCCACTGAATGTTAGGAAGATTTTTATGTGGACTTGGAACACAAGGACTTTGGGGACAGGGAACCAACTAACATCATTAGTAACTTCAGGTGCTGAGTTGTGAGGGGCAATTTGGGTAAAGAAAGAAGCAAAGGAGTTAGTCTTTTTGTGTGTCAGTTTTAATGCATAGAAAAAAATTTTTGCATTGCATTATATTTAGGTACAAGGTGGCCCAGAACAAAAGCTGGAATTTATTTTTAAATGTTCAGAACAATGAGATGACTGGTGTTCTATATATCAGCATTGCATTGCCAAACACAGAAGAATCATACTCAGTTTTCAGCATTTCACAAATACCTGTTGTAAATTGCGGTCTGGCCCTGCTTTACTCAACTTGCAGCTTTGACTCCAAATGTTGAATGTACTTTACATTGCCTAGCACCCAACATCTTACAAAACTCTTGCCCAGATAGTATTTTATTTTTGACCTTCTCAACAACCCTGTGGAGTCAAAATTCTTATCCTCATTTTCAAGACAAGGAAATCAGCTTTGAGTGTTTAAATGGCTTGCCCAAAGTCACAAAACTGGTAGATGCTGGTCTAACTTGCAAAGTTAGTAACAGGTGAGGCATTTGCGGAGATATTTTTTATGACAGGTGCTATTTTAGGTTCACAGCCCTCGGGTCTTCTGGTCATTACAAAAACACTAAACACAAAACCCTTGTGTGGCAGATCAACTGGGTACGCCCTCATTAGTCATTGTCTTACTCTCCTGCCTTGCTCTCTGACCACATTTTTTTTTATATGTAAGTTGAGATATGTTTAAGGATGGAGGACCCCTACCCGAGCCCTAGAGGATAACTCATGGATAGTCTAAACTGCTTGTGACAACCCATTCTCCTTTGCAAGTGACTGGTGTAGACATGGTCATGTGATCTACTTTGGCCAAGGAAATAAAAGACAAGTTTGCTGCAGGCTTCTAGAAAACAACTTGCCCCACCCCGTTCCACCATGATAAAAAGAAAGTGAGAGAGGCACAAGGAGAATATCAAATCCCTTCTTTTCTGATTTGGGTGTTGTTATATGAGACTTTGATGTTTGGAGTCATGCTAGCTATTTCAAATACGAAGACAAAGCAAAACAAAATAGACACTGATCCAAATTCTGACATCCTTGAGTGGCTGAGTTAGTCAACCTGGAAAAGTCTACTTTGTGATTTAAGTGAGATAATTAAATGTTCTTATTGTTAAAGAGACCTTGAGTTACATACAAGGGGGGACCCCCCAAAAAAACTGAATTATCTTCTGGAGGGCGTGCCCCTTGTGGTACAGGCTTCCCCCACTAGATGAATGTTCTAGGAACCCATCTCTATCAGTGTGCCAGCTGGCATTGTTGTGAGGGTCTGCGTTTGGCTTCAATGGATTTTTTTGAAGATTCTTTCAACATGTTTTCCCATTTCATGATGGGTGATTTATGAATGCACTGGCCCACACCGTGCTGAGTATTCAGCAGTTTTTGACCAAAAATGGTGTGATGCCCCATACCCTACCCTTCCTATTCACCTGATATCACTGAGTGACTTTTTTTTTGTTTCCTTGGATGAGAAAAGTCCTCAAAGGGAAATATTTTGCTGCCGTGGTAGAAGAGAAACAAAAAACAGCAGAAGCACTAACACATATCAAAATTGAAGAGGTCAAAAACTGTTCTGAGCAGTGGAAAAAACATCTCAGTAGGTGTATTGCATCAAATGCAGAGTACTTTGAAGGTGATTGAAGTTAAAACATGTGAGAATAAATACACAATTTTTTATAAGTAAATTCTGTTTCGGGAATCCCCCCCACCCCATATGCTATTCCTGGCTCTTTAAATCATTCTAAATGATGCATCCTCAGAAACAGGTACTGTGGTCACTGTTTTACAATTGACGACCCTGAGGAGCAAAACTTTTAAGTAGTCTGAGACCATCGATGTGGACAGTTTCAGATTTGGGATTAGAACTTTTGTGTGTCCGATGTTGAAACCTCTGACGTCCCAAACTATTCTACATTTCTGCCTACACTTCCACTCCACTAAACCTTCTTCTCTTCAGTCTGTGCGATGGGGAAACTGGAGGGCAAAGAAGGGTCAGGCCTGTATGACCATGGAGCATTAGTAAGGGCTTCCTGGGAGGGAGAGCAATGCCTAAGAGGTGGTGGACCATGAATTTAATCACCTACTGCACACTTTGGCCTGCAATGGCCCTCTTTATTTTGTGCATCTTGGTACTGGGGATGCAACCTGAAGAGGGGGACAAAGCTGAGGAATAGAAGGTAAAAAATCTGATTTCGAGTCTTGGTTTTACTGTTTTGTAAGAGTGTCACTTTGGGCAAATCCCTTGATCTCTCTACGACTCAGTTCTCATCTATCAAAGAAAGTAACCCCTGGCCTATTTCCTTCCAAGGTTATGGTGAAGATGACAAGAGAGAAGGCATGTGGAAATCTCTCTCTACTGCAGAGGATAAAGGATTCTTATTATTAGAGAAGATGTCCTCAGGGCAGACAGGGTCTCCTCATGATCTACTGTAGAGACTAAGGATACTGATGGCCCTTAGTGTGAGCCTCATACTAATGCTATTGCTTTTGATAAATTTATAATTTGTAGGTTGTAAATTCAAATATTCTCCCCTCTGAATGCCATTGTGAAGGTTAATGAATGAAATACATGGTTTTCAAATCCCAACAGTTGGTGTTAATTGGAAGCAAACACACACCTTCAGGTTTGATCTCTCATAACAAGACAGATAACTTAACCTCGAAGCAATTCATTACCACAGCACTCAGAGCTTTCTGGGGATGGTAGACATTTCAAAGGCTTTGCATGTGTGTGTATGCTTCCCCCACTTCTTTGCAAAGATAGTAAACCTGACGGAAGAAAGGGATCAAGGGAAATTTAGGAGAACTCCATGGAAGATTTTTTAAATAACGTAAAAATATATAATCCACAGGTTTTAATTAGAAGCAACTCAAGAGTCTAATGGTTGCTAACACTTGGTACTTATCCATGATGGAGTATCTGGCAAACTTCAAAAAGCATAACCGGCATACTTAAAGGTACAGGACACTACACACAGGGTCAGGTGAAGAGCATACGGTGAGATGGAATGTATAGGCTGCATGATTTCAAAGTAATAAGATGTGTCACATACACATGCTCATGCACTCACAAATACCCAACTGTAAGGAATGATATAATTTGGCTTTCTGACAGAGAGATGCCTTCAAGTTCAAAGTTACATAGTGTTCTTTTTATTTTTAATTCTCTCCCTTTCCCCAAAGTTATAGAATAATAACATAGCTTTCAAAATATATTTTTGTAATAATCTCTTATTCTGTGCTTAATGTATGCCAGTGGTATGCTAAACACTTTATATATACTTACCCCCATTTAGTTCTTACAACCACTCTATGAGGAAAGTATCAATACTATTATCGCCCCCGTGTTACAGATGGGGAAACCGAGGCTCACAGAGTAAGGGAGCTGTCTCAGATCTCCCAGTCAATATATGGTTGAGCCTGAAATAGAAATGTGGGTAACTCCACAATTAGTTCCCTAACCCATTAAAGTTATGAATTTATGTCTTCTTGGTTAAGTTCTCCAGCCGTTGTTAATATAAAAAGAATGGTTTACACAACACCAATGTAACCTGGCAGCCAAGGACTAGAATGTGCATGCATGAACAATGACGACTTCACTGTACTAGTCAGTGGGGGCGGTAGACACCATTGAGTGAGCATGTGTACTGTGTGATCAATGCATTCAAAATGATTGAGTGAGTAGAGCAATGAATCTGCATCAAATTTTGTGTTAAGCTTGAAAATTCCTCCACAGAAACTATTAGGATTATGCAGAAGGCCACAGATATGGGCAACTGGTGATTGGCAGCTTCATCATAACAACATGTCTGCTCATGTATCATGTCTTGTGCCAAGTTTTTTTATGAGACATCAAATCACCCAGGTGACTCAGCCTCCATACAGCCAAATTTGGTGCCCTGCAACTTCTGGCTTTTCCCAAAACTAAAATAACCTTTGAAAGGGAAGAGATTTCAGGCCATTGATGAGATTTAGGAAAATACAATGAGGCAGCTGATGACAATTGGGAGAACTGTGTGAGGTCCCAAGGTGCCTACTTTGAAAGGGACAGAGGTGTCATTGTTCTATGTACAATGCTTTTTGTATCTTATATCTTCTTCAGTAAATGCCTCTGTTTTTCATAGTACATGGCTGGATACATTCTGAATGAATATATATATGAAATTAATTACACTACCTGGGAGAATGAGGTGAGCAAGGGTCTCTTCTGTGTTTTGTTTTCTTATGCTTGAAATAAAACTGAAACAAAGGGCACTGAGTTAAGAGCACTCCTGAATGTTTTCTATCTGTCACCTCTTCCTCACTTCCCCAGTGCTACCTCCTTAGATTGAAACTCCTCATGTCTCATCAGATGATTCCTGCAGCATCTTTACTGGTGGGCTCTCTGCTTTTAGCCTTGCCCTGTCTCAATCTGTCCTTCAGAGTGAGCTTTGAAATTCACAGATTCCATCACTTCATGCCTCTGCGTGAAACACCTTCAGAGCTTGTCCGTCAGCAAAGTGCCCACAGACCTGGTGGGTGGTGTAGGACCTCCATGCCCCTTCCTGGCTCCTTCTCCACCCCTCCTCCTGTTTCTCTCTCTGACACCAACGGTTTTCAAATGTCAAGTCACAACTTTTATAAAATACTAAATTTAGTGTAAAATACAGCAGAAAATATTGTAGTGTGTTGCAGGTGTTAAGAATGAGTATAGCTTCATTAAAATTTGTCTTAATTTCCTATATTTTTACATACAAAGCTTGAGTTTTGCTGCAATATCTATTTCTTACATGGATTGTTTTTAAAATGCTACTAAGGCTTCATCACACCACACTTCCTGTAGTTCCCCAAATATTCTAAGTTATGTCTCGTATTGAGTCTTTGTCCTTTCCTCTCCCTACCTCTGACTTATCCATTAAGCACAATAAGTATGGTGTCTAGGGACCATGATAAATTTAGGTGCTAACAAAAATGTTTTAATTAGAAGAAAAAATTAACAGTAGAAGGAAAAAATTAACAGTAGAAAAAATTAACAGTAGTAGATTAATAATGAACATAATACAGCCTGGATTACAGTCCATGAAAACAAAAGATCCCAGAGACCATGAGCATCTTAATGCTGCCCTGTCTCCACCCACTTCCTGGGCAGCCAGTGGCCCAGGTGGACAAGTCTTGCTTGCTCTTACAAACCTTGTCCAAACATCATCTTCCCTGACTGTTCTTTACCAGCATTTTAAATGATGTATGTATTTATTCATTTATGTATCTCATCTCTTTCAATGGCAATTTCAAACAGAGATTAAAGTAATCCTTTCCAAGAAACAAGAATATTTGTTATTTGCCGAATATAGTGGTAAGTGCTTTACTGTACACATTTGTTTTAGCCTCACTCTAGAGGGTAGACATTATTATTATTATCCTCATTTTACATTTGAGAATGTGGAAGCTAAGAAGGGTTGAAGTGTTCCTGTTTATAAGTGGCAGAGTGAGTGCAGAAACTCAAGCCTGCTGTCTGTGGAGCCTGGAGTGTCTCTGATGGTGGCTGGGTAGAGGGGAGGAAACATCTTTCAGTTGGCTTCATGATTCCAAGGTGGTGGGATGACAATTAGTGTAACACCTTTGGACTCTTTCATTCCCTACCCATTCCGCTGGGTGGAAAGATTATGTGTGTGATGCTGAGCTCAGTCACTCTTCTCCTCCTCCTAGCCCTTTTGAATCCACCTATTGTCAGAAAGCATGTTCTCTGGTCTGTTCCCAAACATTAGACAGGCTGAAGGGGCCTGCAGCTCTTTAGCACCTATTTTGCATATCTGTTCTGAGATTCTTGAGTCTAACACAGTCAACCTTGTTTTTAAAATTTTGCTCAGTTAGAAAGCTACCACTTCAGTTGGCCTCTCATTTGGTGCCGCATTTGGACATAGTAGAGCAGTGATAGTTATTTGGGCCCCTGAAATAGCAACACCCTCCCAACCATGAGGCACAAAAGCAATGCAGAGTAGGATGTGATACACTGTTTTAAAATGGTTAGAGAAGGCTTTTGGAGTAGGAGAATTCTGAGTTTTTTTTTTTAAATTAATCTCTATGTAGTAAAAACTGAGCACTGATATCAAAGTAAAAGACTTGAGTTCAACAACATATTGAAGGCATATTGAGCTCTGAGTATACCCTGATGAATTAAATAAACATCATTCTTGATTGTGGTAGTGAATCTTATTTAAAGTAGTTACCTACTAGCTCTTATTGAGGGGGCTAGCATTTTACATGGCATGTTTCAATCAATTCTCACAGTATCTCTTTGAGGTAGTCAGTGTCCTTACCTCCTTTTCACAGATGAATACATTCGTAGATGTTATGTTGTCTGCCCGGAACATCCGAACTACTTGATGGTAAATAGAACTTTGATGATAATTAAAGACCGAACCAAGTTTGTCTTTTTCTAGCGTCACTGTTCACACAGTTCACTGTTCACACAGTCCTTCCGCACCATCATTGCTCCTTGGATTTAGCCCCTTCATAGCCCTTATCTCTACATATTGTGATTATCTATTGTTTTCTGTCTGTCTTCCTATTACAACATGAGCTCCATGAGGATGAGGATTGTGTTCTACTCCTTGTTCATCTTTAGTTCTTAGCATATTTCATATATTCAACCAGATTTTTCTTGAATTTTGCTATTTGCTAGGCACACATTCATTGCAGGTTATACTCTGCTGAGCAAGGCATATATCATCCCTGCCCTATGGTGCTAATAGTTTTTCAGGGGAAATAAAAAACTCACAAGTTAAAAAAAGCAGCAATTACAAACCAAAGTAACTATTGTGGAGTATGGACCAAATAGTGAGATAGTGTGCGGAGAGGGAAAATGGACAAGGAAGGTCTCGTTGCAGATTCCCAGATTTGAAGAATGAGAAAAACCCAAGGTTATGGAACAAAGACTTCAAGAGGAGAGAAAAGAATGCGCGGAGAACTTGATACTGGGAAGATCCTGACATATTCAGAGTTAGGAGCTGACTAGGGTGAGTAGTAGATGAGAATGATATAAAGCCAGGGGGAGGATTCTCGATTTTAGTTTAAGTTCAGCAGGCAAGTGCTAAGAAGTGATAAAAAAGAAACGACCATGGGGATGAAGAAATGAAGATGATGTCGAAATTCTTTTGTAGGTAAAACTGACAAAGCTTGCTGATGGTCGGTTGAAGAGTGAGAGAGGAGCAAAGGCTGACTAAGGGAGGGTTTTTATCCTGAGTAACTGGGTTAGTGGTGGTGCTATTTACTGGGATGGGAAGACTGGGGAGACATAGGTTGGAGGGTTGGAGGAGAGTGTTGGGGAAGATAGTAAAATTAACTTATATTTGAGATGACTATTAGAAATCCAAGTAAAGATGAAAAAAATGACAAATTACCACCGCTTATTTCTATTTGGCTACGTTCTTACCATTTGCTGGGATGTTTTACACCTGGATGCAGAATGAAATAAATGGGCAATTCAAAGTCACAAACAAATGTACCCTAAATGGCATTAAAAAACAGTCAAATGCACAGTGCAAAAATGTTCTATTGTGGGTACAGCCTTAAGCACAAGATTGTTCCAGACTTTTATCACCAGTGTAAATAACTGAATTTCATAACTTCCCAAATTTATACTTACATACGGTGGTAATTAGCAATTACACAGGTGAAGAAAGTATTTTTATCTTCTGATTTAAACACACACACACACATACACATATACACACACTATATACATGGGTGGACAAAAGTAGATTTAAAGTTGTTCACATGTAAAAAGACATGCAGGTTATGACGTTTATAATAGCTGTATGAATGCAAAAAAAGTCACAGTGCAACTGTCAACCTACCTTTGCCTCCCCTGTATATATACACATACACGCATACACACACAAATACATATATACATGTACATCCATAATATCTATGTCTATATATAATATATATATTGTAAATATATATATGTGTGTGTGTGTATATATCCCAAAGCAATACACTTTTATTACCTGAATTAAGAATGGAATAACAGCTCTGTCTTCCAAAGCTCTGCCAAACCTGTCTGCCATTATTACATCTTAAATTGTAAAGAAGCATAAAGAAGTGCCCTGGTTTGCTTTTTTATTTTTTTTTAATTTTAATTTTTAAAGATTTATTTATTTATTTTTTAGAGAGGTGAAGGGAGGGAGAAAGAGGGAGGAAACATCAATTTGTGGTTGCCTGCATTTGGCCCGCAACCCAGGCATGTGCCCTGACTGGGAATTGAACCCACAACCCTATGATTCGCAGGTCAGCACTCAACTACTGAGCTACACCAGCCAGGGCCTGGTTTGCTGTTGTAAGGGTTTAGTAAGGTAGATTTCTGGAAGGACTTTTGTGAATGTTATCTCCCAGTTCCCCCAAGAGCCAGGATACATCCCTATCAAATGTTGGCTTGAGGCCATTTTAGGGAGGTTTTCCTATATTTAAAAAATGCAATCACTACTTAAAATAAATCTCTCATCTCCAACTCCTACATTTATTTCAATTATATTTCTAGAAATCTGGCGTGGAGTGGAGACGAGTGAAGGATTAGGACATAAGGTTTCCATCTTCAGGACACACTGCGCCTTACTTTCTAACATATACTCATTTGGACAATAGTAACCAAGCAGTTAGCAAAGGGGCAAGGCCACCTTCTCGAAGGGAACAAGACATATGCAAATGAATATTTATTCTCTTGCTAAGCAAACATAGTCAGTTATTACAATGGGCCAATCAGGGAACAGTAAAATAACAATATGGAAAATAAGCAGAATTTAAATGAGAAATATATTAATCATATGGCTAAATTCTTGTTGTGGGAATGTCATTTGAGATCATGGAGGTTAACAAATGCCATGATATATTTCCAGATAAATTTTGATGGTTATTATTAGATGCCTGTGAAGGGCACTAAAGACACTGTTGAAAGAATTTATAAGGAAAATATCCTGCCATTTCTATTGGTATGATACCAATATTTAGTAGACTTACAAGATACATAATGTAACTCAGAAAAACATTCACCTTTAGACCTAAATCTTTTCCAAGAAATCTCTATATTACTCTAATAAAATATTGATGGGAATGAGATAATTATTATAAGAAATAGCTTAGACATCTTCTCAAAAAAGAATGTTAAAGACTTGCAGTTCTTTCCCCTATTTTTCTTTCTCACCTGTACTGAAATCTTGTTGCTCAGGCTCCTGTGTTTCCCAGATGCTCTGAAGGGACAGGTGATAAGGGCTTCCTACTCCCAATACCCTGATTCTTGTAAGGATTCGAGACCCTCCTGTGGCCTGTGGGAAGAAGTCACCATGATCTGTGCCCTGTTTAAACCCAGTGATCTAACCGGAACACTCCCCTGCTTAAGCTCCTTGAATGGCTCCCGAACGCCTCGAGGATGGAGTCCAAACTCCCTAGCAGCAGAGTTTTCAGAGCCCTTCATCACTGGCCCCACCTGCAGCCTCACCTTCTCTTCCCACCTGTACCTTACAATCCAGCTTGAGTTGTTTTCCACATACATTCTGCTTTGGGTCTGTCCTACCTAGATGTTCCCTTGACCTGTAACATGACTTTCCTTTCAATACCCCGCACCTGGAAAGGTGTCCTTCTCCTGGCTAGCCCCTGCTCATTCCTCCTAGATGCAGCCCAGGCACCCGTTCTTCCACAGAGCCTTCACCATTCCCATCCCTCTGGCAGAGGCCCACACTACCCTAGCTTACCCCGTCGTGGCACTGCCACCATGTTATTAAGATTTCTTTATTACTAGATTGAGAGAGCTCCTTGAATAAAGGAAAGGTGCCGTATTCAATTTTATTGCCATCACCCAGCATTCTACTGGGCACAGAGACATTCAATACATGTTTCGGCTTTTGGATTGAACAAAATAATTCAATACTAATTTCACTCTACTTTGTCCCAAATCTCCTCGCTCATCACTTGCAGAGACCTCCCCTACACTTGAAAATAAGATTGTGTCATTTCAGGGGCAAAATCAATAGGCCTCTCTTAAGAAATAGGAAGTTGGAAATAAGAAAAGAGGATTGCTTTGATTAAGTGGCAGGAACCCTAGAGAGTGAGAAATGCCAGCCAAGGTCTGTAACAATATGACAAAACAAGTTAATTTCACACAGGGGCACATTCAGAGTGTCTGGAGAGGCGGTGGGCAAAGTCAGATGGGAAAACACAAACATCTTGTAATCCTCCTAAAGTTTCTGTTTTGGTTTTGGCACAGTTGTAATTGACCACCCGCCCAGGAGAGATCACATGAAATCTTTTGAGTGGAAATTCCTGGAAAGCCTAATTCAAATGCAATGCAGATTGGAGGGACAGGTTATATTTGGGCACATATGTGTGTGCACCCTGTATTTTTAAAAACAGCATTCTAAAATCTGGCTAATAATGAAAATAAAAAAGCAGGCTAGTTTATAGGTAAACTCATTAAAGACTTCTGCAGGCAAATTCTCTAAAGATGCAGACTATCCTTGCTTTTCGAATCAAACGCAGTCCTGAAGACGGACTGTAAAGCCGACCTGGCACGATTGTTTGTTCACTATACAAAGCCATTGCCTTTGTCTTGTTTGTTCCAGGGTGGCGGGGAAGTACAAGTTTCTGGTAAAGCTGCGAGGAGAGTAGTTTGTCACGAGGCAGCAGCCTTGTTTACAGAGCCTTTCATCTCAGCCAACTTCATGAAAAATTTATCGTGCACCTACTGGGTGTCAAGGAAAGGGCCTGGAGTCACAAAGGTGAGCATGACATTGGCTCAGAGACATTTACCATCCAGTGAGGGCCTGTGTCCCATGTACTTTTCAACACTATTAAAAAAAACATTTAACTCTCATTTTCTCAAAGAAAACTTACCCTGTGCATTCCCATTTTCTGACACTAGATGTTAGTGATTATTATTATAGCTTTTCTGATATGCTCTTTTATTGTTGGTTTTTGTGTGTTCCTCTAGACCAGACCAGGAGACTCTTGGGGCAAGAAGGAGTGGTTATGTTAGACATGGTTAGCGGTTAGGAAGATGGTTTCTGCCTCAGGACTACATGGGTTTGTTAGTGTGGGTAGTTAGTGTTGATAAAGGGACAGCGCAGTGGAATCAGATATTAAGCCTAATAAACTAAGAAGATGAATCGGGTACAGGGCCTGCTTCATTAGGACGTTACAATATTCCATTAAGCTTGGTTTACTAGGAAGCCATAGCATTTATAGGCTCATTCACACACTCCAGGAGACCTTGTGTCCTCCACCATTGGGACCTAATCCTTAAAACAGGCAGAAAGAGTCTCCCCAGGGATGCAACTGGGCCCTGGTACCAGGATTATGGGGTTGGAGGGGTGAAGGAGGGGAAATTCCTGTGCTGGGCACATGTGTGGTAGAAACCACATGGTGCCTCTACTTTGAGGTATGTGCAATAGAAGTTAAAATAGTGACATGAAGGAGCAGAATCTAGCCTGGGAAAATTTGGGAAACGAATTGGATTGGGTAGGCAATGCAGAACCCCAGTATATCTAAAGAAGGGATTAGTTAAGGGGAGGGCCCAGCTCAGCCCCAGGAAGAATCAGGAAGGAGGTTGGATGGTATGAATGACAGTTTGCTCATTACCCAGAACCAAGAGAATATTTGGAGGATCATCAGGAACCTCAGAACAGTTGCTGCTAGAGCCTGCCCACCCTCTATATCCCTGAGGGTGTATTATTTCCCTTTACCCCAATAAAATCTTACCCCTATGTTTAAACCTCTCCACATGTGTGCCCTTTGACATTCCTTTCCCGTGACACCACAAAAGAGCCCACTTTCACTGGCAACAGGTTCAAGCCCAAAGTCTGCATTGATTAGCTGAGTGATTTTAGGCAAGGTACTTAGAATCACTGTGCCTCAGTTTCCTCATTTTAAAAGTGAGATAACAATACTATCTGCCTCAAATGGTTGTGATGAGGAGAAATGAACTGATTTACATAGATGCTTAGAACAGTGGTTCTGGGGAACAAACAACAATATTAGCTCTCAAAATTCTAATGCATAAACAAAATACCCAGGTCCTACGTTGTAACTGCCAGCACTCATTTCTAGCGTGAGGTCTGACCTACACAGGTTGATGTAGTAGACGTGTTTCTGTCCACTCAGCTACGTAAGACAGAAACAAGCGTGGGACCTATCCTTGCAAACATCCTCTTCCTTACCTCCCACATCCAATCCAGCTGCCATCTTCCCCGCAATCTATCTTCAGTGGAGTTGCTTCATCCCCACCAGCCCCTGCTCTGGTTCATGTCATTGTCATCATTCTACTCCTGAGCACTGCCATCATCCCCGACTGCTCTCCGTCCTTCCTCTTGGATACTCTCCAGTTTGCAGCAGTGACAGGTCCTTGACAGCAAAACCATGTCAACTCACTCTCCAGAGTAAAACTTCTGTTAGGTTCTTAGAGTGAAAACCCAACTCTTTAATACTCTTAAAGAACCAGATTGTGATGCTGTCACTCCCTAACAACTCAGCTGCATCTTGGGTCACCTCGGAGCCTATCTCCCATTCCTTGAAATTGCCAATCTCTCTTTCCTTCCATCTGCTCTCCCTTTGCCTGAAATGGTCTTCCTCCCACCCTTCACATCTTGTAGGGCTCAGCCTATAAGTCACCCCTCAAAGGCGCCTTCCCTGACGCTCTTTCCCTCACGCTAAGGGCTATGCTCTTCCATTGCCCAGTCCTTCCCTTCCCATCAGCTCGCACAATGTATACAGATATATTTATTGGAGGGTTTATATGTTCACTCTTTGTCTCTCCACCAGTTTGTAAGTCCCATGAGAACAGATGCTCTGTTTTATTCATCACTTTATACTCACTGCTCAGCAAAGTTCCTGGTGCACTGTAAGTAACTAGCAAGCACATAAATGCCTAATAACTATTTATTTAATAAGTATATGAATTGCAGCAATGAACAAATTAGGCTAATCTGGAGAACCTGATCTATAAAGAAACATGAAGACTCTGATATATTTTTTCTGCTTTATATGATTTTACTGCTGAAGGAGCTACATTACAACCTACCTAAATACAGAGGGAAGGCCATTTTTATTTTAAAGAATTTAAATGTATCTTTGTTCTCACTCCCTGGAAGTTCCTATGTAAAAAAAGAACCTCAAATCCTGTCTTGCAAAGGAGCTCTTGGCAGTGGGCACCGGACATCATGCCTGGTCTTGCTGTGGTCTGGGGGCATGAATGTATGTAGAATCATTTCCACCTTCCTGAAACCACACCTCCAGGAGCCCATGTTAGAACATTCGCACGGTACTAATTCAGCCTGTAATTATGCACGGCTGTAGCCTGAGGTGAGATAGGCAAGAAGAAAATTAGAGTTGTAGAGATGAGAACACTGAGACCCTGAACAAGACTGTGTGAAAAAGGAAAGTTACACATACATGTAGAATTGGAGACTGGTTAGAGATTCCAAGGAGGTTAGAGATGGCAGGAATGGTCAGGATCATCTCGGAGAAAATACGGGGACAGTAACATGGTGCGTGAGAGACATGCTCTAAAATCAAACAGACTGATGTGCAAATCATGGCCACTTGTAGTTTTGAGATTGTGGTCAAATTAAGTGACCTTCCTTATCTGTAACTTATTACCTAAAAAAAGGGACAACAGTATTTTTCTTCAAGGATTTCTGAGTATATAACATAAGGTAGATAATATAATGCATATAGCACAGTTTCAGACATATCTCGAGGCTTCAAAAAGGGACTCAATAAGGATTATTATTATCTTTTATTATCTAAACCCGTTATTTTATAAATGGAGAATACAGAGCTCAAAGAAGGAACAGTTTGCCAAAAGGCCACGTGGCAAAGTAGAGATGGGCCAGGAGTGTTGTGTATGACCCCATGTCCCTGTTTGGTGCTCCTCCTTCCCCTCACTCTTTCCCTTCCAACCCCTTCACACCACGCACATCATAGAAAATGCAGCCACAGGGGGGACAAGGGGAGAGTCACTCGGGTCTTTCTGGTTCTGGCAATGTGTCCAGCAGAATATGCAATTAGCAGAGCCTTCTGTTATTAGCATTCTCTGTTATGACGCCTATAAAACTAGAATAAATATATGAAAAATCTTTCAAGTGCTTATGTTAGGTTTAAAATAAAGAAAGATAATTCTTCAGCTTCAGGTTCAAGACATGAAGTGGGAGCTGAACACGCAGTATGAGAGAAACGGTGACGGGCTGCCTGACGTCAGGACACGGGTGAAAACGGAGATGAGTTTCTGTAGAATTTTACTACACCTTGGAGACATGGGATGTTATTTGGGTTCTGCATGAGACAGGCTGTTGTAACTAAGGTGTTTATATAAATCCAGAAGCATCTAAGGGTAGGATAGGAAAGAAAAAATCTTCATCCCGCAGGGGGAGGCAGCGAAAATATTGTAAGTTCATGCAGTAGCTTGTATCTTAGCTTTGGTTCAGAAGAAGAAGACAACTATTTTCATCTTGGATCTATGCTTCCTGTGGATCTGGGGTTCAAATCTGTGTCAGGAAACCCCAGACTGAGAAATTACCATGAGATGGGTTCTAGTTTAGTAAGAATCCTTAAGTGCCTGGTAGATTCTCGAGGGAGAATCTCTAAATAACTGAGAGATTTGATGACAGAGTCTGATAGAGATGATACATTTAGATGATACATTTAGTATGTTTAAATAATTTCAAA